>JAPMOQ010009139.1:340216-358631 GCA_026543055.1 Argiope trifasciata
AAAATTAAGCTCTACAACACTGAAATCAACTGGAAAAATGAAGTCAAATACCTTGGTATAATTCTTGACAAACACCTCAACTATAAATCACACATAAATCATACCAGAGAGAAGTTTAACAATGCATTCAAATCACAATACCCCCTCATCTGTAGAAACTCGGGTCTCTCTCTAGAGTGTAAAGTTCTGATTTACCTGGCATACCTAAGACCAATCCTCACATATGCCTGCCCTGTTTGGGCTGCAACTGCTAAAACCAATCTCCAAAGAATCATCTCTCTTGAGAACAAAACTGTTCGTATGATTGCAAAAGCTAAATGGTTCCATAGAAATGAAGATATTTTCAAAGCCCTCAGTATCACACCTATAAAACAATTCATGATCAAACTTGCACAAAACTTCTATGGTAATATTATTCATATTGACAATTCCACCTTGCAAAATCTCCCAATTTATGATCACTACGAAAAATCAAATAAACGCAGACCACGTTGTTCACTCGCCCTTTAATTCCCCCTAAGTACTCTTCATCACACTTTTTTTTTCTTTCTTTCTTATTTTTTTTCTCAATTTACTCAGTACCATTTAATATCTTTTCATGATTCAAATCATTTTATGATGCACACATTAAACAAATAAGGTCAGTTCCATTTTCACTTAAGTCCTATATCACAAGATTCACAGATGGTGGGGCCTGCGGCCCCAATGAGCTGTAAAACACTTTACAAATAATCAAGTCGGATAAAAGTCGAAGCGGAGTAAAGGGAAAGGAGACCTGACGAAGAATCCAGTGGAGTCAAGCCGAAGTGCGGCAGTGGAGAGAAGTTGAAGCTGAACGATCTAGTGTTCAACGAAAACAAGTACCGCTGTGGAATTTATCGAGAAGACCTAAGAGAGAGAGGTCTTGAACTGAGGAGTCCTGAACGGAGGACTGTTGTTGGCATATACTGACGAAGCCTGTGTCGTAGCCCATTGTGCCGTCGTCGGGAACGGAGCTGTCCCGAACTAAGGAGTAGTCCCGTAGTGCGAAGTAGTGAGTCGACAGCAAAGGCAAGACAAGATAGAGGAATAGTTTCAGCCTGTTCTGGAGAGACCCAAATGATGTAAAGTGAATTCCATAAAGATTCCCTCTCCGGCTGAATCCTGTCTGGCCATTCTGTGAGCTATGGACATTGTCACTACGGAATTTCTGCCTGTGGACTACTATTTGTAGTGTGCTGTCCTGTGTGTTCGTCTCGGCTGTATATAGTTGTCTCCTGTACATAGTTGTGTTGTGAATATTTGTCGTCTTTGTGCTGTCCTGTCCCCGTACTGTAAATAAACATCTGTGTTGTATCTCCTACCAAAGGATGGATCATACTTCTGTGTGTCATCATCATCTCGCACCATACACAACCACTATATACGAGGTAAAAAAAGAACCCGAAGGATTTTTAGGATATAGGAAATCCGTAACAATAGGGTTTATTGAAATAGCTGATATAACCGGAGAAGGGCTAGAAAAAAAATCTATTGAAAAAATTATGTAAGCTTGATTTAGATATAATGAATTGTAGAGGCCAAACATCTGACAACGGTAAAGGCATGAAAACAAAGTATAATCTAGTACAATCTAGAATAATTACTCTGAATAATTACTACCTAATGTAATTTATATGTCCTCCCAATTACATTCTTTTAATTTATTGATTTATGATGCCACTTTCAAAATTGCATGTTTAAATTTTTATATGACTTCACTAATTGATTTCTGATGCCACTTCCTTTACATATGACTTAAAAAAGTGGAGAAATTCTGCAAAAATATTACTCTTGCATAGTTATACGACATTCGTTGAGAAGCCATAATAGGTTCGGTGAAAACAGTGTATACACAGTTTCAACAAATATGTAATGTCCTAAAAGACTTTATTGATGCAAATAACACACTCGAAGCTAAACTTCTGTGGAATTCAATATCAGAAGTGTTAAAGATTTTTCGTTTAATAATAGGGGTTCTAATATTTTCCAAATTTATTAATATCGATAAATTATTTTGATCAAAGGAAATTGTTCTTGGTTGATTTAATTTTAATCAATAAAATTAAAATGCAAAATTTAATGTATTTTTAGAAGACACGAAAGTGATAGTGAGTAATTTGAATATTTCAGAACATTTTTTCTGAAAAAGATTATAATCCGAAATAGCAAATTAAACCAACAGATGAATTTAGATGCTATTTTTTAACAGTATAATTAATGCCATTTTAGCAAAGATTAAAAACAGATTTGAGGATATTTCAAATTAATTCATATATTTTTTAATTACTTTTCAGTCATTAGAGAAGGTGCTGAGCAGTCTTTCAGAAAATTAAAAATTATTGAAGTAAGTCTTCCGTCTAGCATTGTGTACAAAAGGCTTAAATGCACTTGCTATATTAAGCTTAGAAAAGAAAACTCAAAAAAAGAATTGTGATATGATAAAAATTAAATTTTCCGTAATAATTAAAAGCAAAAAAAAAAATGCAATAGTAACATGTGTTTGTGTTTGTACTTTTTTTTACTTTACAAAACATTTAGGGCCCTAAATGGTTTTTTGCGCTCAGGCCCCGTTATAGAGAAAGCCAGCCCTGATTGGAGAAGACAAACTTAAACCACCTAAGATCTATTTAAGGCTAATCTTTCTCTATAAATTAATAATCATTTATCAAAGAATAATAAAATAAATTTAAAAAAATATTCTTATAATTAAGCTTGTAGTTAATGTTTGAAAGAGTAACATTCATATTGAATTGACTTATACTAAATTCCTACAATTAAACAAGACATACAGAAGATTATCTTTATATATATACATGTGCGTGTGTGTGTGTGTAATGATATTTTAACATTTAATTTGAATCCAAATTAATTTCTAAAGTTTATCTTAATTTAACATATATCAAAGTCATTCTAAAATATTCTGTTACTTCCTAATCCGATTCCATTTCTCTATTTAATTAATTCAAGAGAATCATTGCAAAATGCTGAATTCGCTAAAAGCCGAAGCTGTTCCCACGCTGAGAGTGAAATGATAAAATTGCTGACCTAAACGAATACCTTTAAAAAAATCCCTGTGTTTCCCCTGCATTGAGAGTCACATATGCAGAGATTCCTATGAGAATCTTTATAATATATTAGCACTGTAAACAATATTTTCCCTATCAAAATATAATCAAGAAGAAACGAAGGGAAATGATTTTTTTCCTTTTTCACCACTTCTGCTTGTCTCGCGCTGTATAACGGACGTCTGTGTCCACACCTTCTTGTAAATATGCATGCCTGTCTCGGGAGTTGGAATAAAGCGAAAAAATTGAAGATCTCATCTCTTCTTCAACGTCTTCAAATTGCAATCTACTTCCAAATTTTAAATTTTTACATATTATATAGTCGACAAAGATGGTACAAGGATTCAAGAATTATTGTGCAAAATTATCATCAAATTAAGTAAAAAGATTCAATTAAATCCTCAGGAGAAGAAATGAAGACGCAATTGCTGCTTCTGACACATGCTTTAAGGATGGAGGTTTGTTTCCAGCGTATAGTCCTGAACGAGTTCTTAGCTTTTGTTAACCCGGCACAAGCTAAGAACTCGTTCAGGACTATACGCCGGAAACAAACCTCCATCCTTCCTTCACCGACTGTTTTTCGCTCAGCTGCGCTGTTCCGTGGCGAAGCTCCTTTGGCGCCGTTCTCTTTCAACAGCCCTCGGCTACGATGTTCCACGCCAACCGTTGTCCAGGGTCCAGCTCTTCATGTGTTGTGCTCCTTATCAATTTCCAATTTTTGCCTTGATTTATTCAATTTTTCAAAATGCCACTTGTGTATTATATTATCATCTTAATATAAAAATCAACTTCCGTCACCTGTTTTATTCGCCATTGGTCTCCAGTTCCAAATTGAGTCAACCAGATTTTGAAAATATCACTTGTGTGTTACAGGGTGATCAGCGAATAAGCCCTGATTTCAAAATTAAATATCTCTACAACAAAGATCGATAGAATTATACGGTAAACTGCACGTTTATTAGCAAAACTGTAAAAAAAATGCTATACAAAAGTTTAGAAAATTTAGTCACGAAAATTGTTAACAGATGGCGCTCTAATCACAATGTCCATAGACGCTTGTGAAGTCAAAAATGAACATGACGAAAATGAAAAAAAAAAAAAAAAGCATCCGACGAATTGTGTCAGAAACAGGTTTTATGTATACGAACACGCAAAAAAATATTAAAAAATAGCCTACGGCTGTTTCCATACAAAATCCGAAGTCATGAGGCCATACCCATGAAAGCTGTGCAATAAAGGGGTGACTTTGCGAATCAGATTCTAACAATGATCGACAACGATGGATTTGATGTGAACTGCATCTGGTTCACAGATGAGGCATATTTTCATTTGAATGGAATCGTTTAGTAAACAAAACTGGAGATTTTGGGGTTCCGAAAATCCTCATTCGTGTGAAGAGAAAGCATTGCATTCTTCTAAAGTTACTGCACGGGCTGCGGTATGCCCTAGAAGCATTATTGGCCCCTTTTTCGTGCGAGAAACGATAAATACTGAACGTCACATTTCAATTTTGTAACAATTTGTCAGCACTCAACTAACGTTGGAGGATCGACCAGGTATCTACTGGTTCAAGCAAAATGGGGTCGACTACATCGAATAGATAAAGTTTTTCGCTTTCTTCATGAATACTATGAGAATAGAGTAATTGTGTTAGATTATCCGCAATTTACTGACACAGGAATAGCTTGGCCTCCATACTTTCCCGATCTGACTCCTTGTGACTTCTTTCTGTTTGGAGCTTTGAAAGACACTGTATATAGAAACAATACCGCCACTCTAATTGAGTTTGAATTGTTTATTGGTGTTGCATGTGATTCCATTTCCGTGAGACATTGCAAGACGTGATGTCAAATTTTATTGTTCGATTACGCCACTTCATTGTGAACATTTTGAAAAAATTGTATTTTGATTGCAAAGACCGCATCACTTTATTGTTTTTTTAAGACTAATATCAGAGAAAGGGTTTTCAGGGCAGAGCACATCTGTTAACGATTTTTCTAGCTAAATTTTCTAACTTTTGCACATTATTTTTACAGTTATTTTACATTATTTTTACATTCCAAACTTCATCATCGCGATGTATCGTCCAACACATATCGATATTTTTCGATGCGCCGTTATATCATCACTTATTTATAACTATTATAATTTATAAATAATCATGACTTAACACATTGACTGATAAGAACATCTTCACATGACTCCACATAAAATTTCAATTTTATATCTTAAAAATATTCTTTTTTCTTTTTTAAATAAAAATAGAAGAAAATTGTGTTTCAATCCCTTTATTAAAGTGTGTCAATGCCAAATCAATGGCTGATTGTTACAATTTATGGCATTGCGTTTTTTCAATACAATAATTTTTAAAATTTTTACTCTTTTTACTGCTGACAAAAAAGCTTGTTTCTTTCATCCTTCATTAATAAAAAAAAAGGAAACGTCTTAATAATGCCTTTAATAGGTGAAATCATGTTGTTTTATTAAGTTATGAATTCAAATTCCGATATCTTGAAAAATTAATTTTATCTCATTGAAAAATTAATGAAAGGATTTTTTTAATGCAAGTATATCTGAGTGTGAAAATGCATAAAATTGTGAACTGAGTTGTGAATAAAATTGTGAATTTAATCTGAATTCATCTCTTTCACTTTTATTTCTGAAGATGAATATTTAGTGATTAAACAAAGAATAGTCTACAACCTTCTGATAACTGCAATTATGTTTTATAATGGTAACAAAACAAAAAAAAAACATTTTATTCTAAAATGACATGCTTAAAACAAGTGTTTTTATTTATTAGAACAGGGGAACATTTATAGAAACATAAACAAAAATTATGCATTGCGACGAACATGTAATTTTGCTTTCTCGCACGATTAATGTACTCGTAAGAAACACTGATTTTCAGTTAGTTACATATATTGGAAACTATCAGGTGTCTCATTAGTAATCCCAGTAATCGGTGACTTGGCTACGAATTTGACGTCTTTGGCGACAAAATGGATAATCCCAAAACGTCAAGAATTTTCTCGATCTGTCCATTAAGAACCCATGTGCGTCCCAATACGCATTGATTGGTCCAAAAATTTCTAGCCCGGCCTGTCGGGAACTATAAAAGGCCAGCACTTTAAAGCTGGGTAGTCAATCTTGGAGTCCTAGAGAGGGTCTTGAATTATTGGTGGATAGCAGTCGCCGAGTTAATATTGAATCACTGTGTGCCGTATCCTGTCGTCGTCGTGTCTGATTTGTAGCTCTTTGTGTGAATAAGTGAATCGGCAGCTAAAGCGAGAAGAGACATAGAGGTAGTTCAGTCATCTGGTGAGACTAGAGAGCAATGCTCCAATGATCCTCTCTCCTACTGAATACTGTGGGGCCGCTTTGTGGACTGTGTACTATCGAATTTCTACATGTGGGCTACTGTCTGCTGTAGAGTGTTGCTGTGCTGTCCTGTGTGTTAGTCTTTATCTATACTTATAATAAAGCTCAATGTGTGTGTGTGTGTTGGCGCTCTACAGGCCAGACCGTCGGACCTACAGCTACCAAATTTGGTACATGCATACCTTGGAGGTTTGGAATGTGCACCTTGGAGCCCTTTTTTCGAATATTTAATTAGAATTTGAATTAATTAAAATTTAAGTGAAATTTCGACGTTTTTCCGTTATAACTTCCGAAAATATTATTGCACAAACATGATTTTTACATCAATTTAAAGATAAAAAAATTAGCTTTCTAACGGTATCAGTTTTTTTAATTTATAACGTAAGCTTCTATTTTTAACGAATTTTTAAAGAAATATTTTAACCATGTTTTTATCACGTGACTGGATAAAATAAAAGAATGCCGGAAGTTCAAATAAAAAAAATTATCATCGCAAAATAAATCAAAAGAAATGCAACTGTCAGCACGTGACAGGATAAAATAAAAGAAATATAAAATGTGATATTTTCTTTAAAAAATAAATGCAAATGATTCTATGATCGTTTGCAATATCTGTATCATTAATTCCATAATTTATCTTTATTTACAGTAAACCTGATTGAATTTAGACAGGATATTCATTGAAATCCGGACTTAATGGCATATTTATGTAATCGTTTGCAGTATTTGTATCATTAATTCAATACTTTTTTCCCTTTCTCGCTTTCTTTGAAAAAAAAAAAATTTCATATTTTGGCAACATCATCGATAAAAACATTTTTAATATTTTTTAAGCATAACCGATAGTTAAAACTGATTGATTTATAAAATTAAAGAACATTATTAGGAAAAGGTGTTCTTTTAGAACTTTTCGTCCATCATCTTAAAGAAAATATTGCTTTCAGGCCAATCAATTCCCGGAATTACTTCTAGGCTAATGAATATGTGATTTAATTGAAAATTTTAGAACGCGTTACTCATGGCGAACCAGCTGGTCGCCAAAGGCGGCTAGTTGTACATATTTGTCGTCTGTGTGCTTTCCTGTCATCGTGTAAATAAACGTCGTCGTTGTTTTTCTGCTAAAGGACAGCTCATTGTGTTTATCTCATACTATACGCACCCACTACAATAAACGAACCCCTACAGATAGGATATTTGTAACAGTATGAAGGTTAAAAAGAACGAAGAGCAATGAAAATTAACACTAACCGATAATCAAAACGAAATCGAAAACGCACATTAATTGTGAATATCGATTTATTGCATCGCGATTCGTAATGAATTATTATTCATGGTCATGGTTTAAATAAATCACTATTTTTTTTTTAAAAACTAGCATAAAAAAATTGATATTTAAAAATATTTTTTTTTCGAAAATAGGCCCAGTCTTAGTTATGATATATTAAACCTAGACTTAAATTTAATCTTGTCACTGAATCTATCGTTCGATCCTTGGCAATTAATGCTTAGCAAAATGTTAATAATACTCGAAAAACGAATCTGTGTTTTAGAAGTTTTTCCTTCTACGATTGAAACAAAAAAGTCGGCTCAAAACAACACTTACAGTTGGTCAATCTTATAAATTTGATATATTTAAAGCATTGCATTTTTGAGTTATCGTGTTATTGCTCAAAGGGCTGATTGACAGATGATCAATCTCTTATTGGATTTCGCTCAAAACTTAATGGATGTCTACAATATATCTGTGTGCCGAATATTGTCCTTCAATCTAACTTTGTTTTGTAATTATTGTTTTAACTTATATTAGAACAATTGGGTAGACAAGCTTCATCTGAACGGATTATGTACAAAATTTGAAAGAAATTTGTAATTTTGGTGTAAAGATCTTTTGAGAAGTTTCATTTGCCTAACTGGAAGCGTTTTTAAATTATCGTTGTCACAGATAGATGGCCATCTTCCTCCCCCTAAAGAAATGTTCTCAAAGTGATTTACACAGAGATTCATCAAAATCCCAGATTTCCTCTATACTGCATATGCAAGAAAGTAAAAATCAAACTCCCGCCGAAAATCGGCAAAAAATTCATAGTGTGTTTAGTGGCAGCATTTGCATCACGTGGATGTTATACGAATGCCATTTTAACATGGAACGCAGAATTGTTCTTAATGGTGTCTACGGATTCCCCAACTCAAGTGACACCTAGACCGAACGTCACGACTTGCTGAAGAATTGCTGAAACTGGGGTCTCTTTTAATCACAACAGTGCGACATCTTCACTTGGAATTGGTTTCCGCCTTCTTATCGAAGGAAATGACATTTTTGATGCCAGTTATCGAAAAATATCGATCTATCGTAGTCATGATCATGATTAACAGTTCACAATGAATTGCAATACAATAAATCGATATTCATAATTAATTTGCATTTACGATTTCATTTTAATTAGTGATAATTTTTGTTGCTCTTTGTTTTATTTGATTTTCGTACAGAATTTTTCAAAAATATTTCTATAAATACTATTATATTCTAATATATAAAAATATTTGTTTGAATCAAATCATTTTGGAATAAACTGTTTTCTTTTCCCTAATGGAATTATACCATTATGAAAAAATAATTGCGGTTATCAGAAGGCTGCACTTTGTTTATTCGCTAAATATTCATCTTCTATACTTATAATATAGCTCAATGTGTGTGTGTGTGTGCGTAGTGTGTGTGTTGGCGCTCTACAGGCCAGACCGTTGGACCTACAGCTACCAAATTTGGTACATGTATACCTTGGAGGTCGGGAATGTGCACCTCGGAGCCCTTTTTTCGAATTTTTAATTAGAATTTGAATTAATTAAAATTTAAGCGAAATTTCGACGTTTTCCCGCTATAACTTCCGAAAATATTATCGGATAAACATGATTTTAACATCAATTTAAAGATAAAAAAATTAGCTTTCTAATAGTATCAGTATTTTAACATTTAACTTGAGCTTCTATTTGTAATGAATTTTTAAAGAAGCATTTCAACTATATTTTTCAACGATATATTTCGGACAAAACAATAAAATTTAATCTGCAGGAGCACGTTACGAGTGGAAGGGAAAAATTATCTTTTATCAATAGGTTGCCATCAGATAGATAAAAACTCAAATTAAAAAAATAAATAATTGTTGCAAATTAAACATTTAAAAATGCAATTTTCAGCACGTGTCTGCATGAAATGAAATAAATATGAAATATGTTTTTTCTTTTTTAAAAAAAGAAAATGCAAAGAATTTTTTGTGACTTTTACAATATTATTAATTAAATAAATCAGCTTTGTTTAATAATAGAAATACATCTATAAAAAAGTCTAAATGAAGTAAATAGCTGCATAGTATGTAGCACGAGTCTATAAATGCTTTAAAAAATGAAGGATATTTAGCTTTTAATTAAAAAGAGATGAACTTGTGATATCAGTGTTTTAATGTATAACTCAAGCTTCTATTTTTAATGAATTTTTAAAGAAATATTTTAACCTTTTTTTTTGAGCACGTGACTGGATAAAATAAAATAAAACCATGCCGGAAGTTCAAATAAAAAAAAACTATTATCGCAAATCAAATCTAAAGAAATACAACTTTCAGCACGTGACTGGATAAAATAACATAAATATAAAATGAGATATCTTCTAAAAAAATAAATGCAAGGCAATGGATTCTATGATTGTTTGCAATAGATATATAATTAACTCCATAAATTATCTTTATTTACAGTAAACCTGGTTGAATTTAGACAGGATATGCATTGAAATCCCGACTTAATGGCATATTTCTATAATCGTTTGTAATATCTGTATCATTAATTCAATAATTTTTCCCCTTTTTCGCTTTCTTTAAAAAACATATTTAACATTTTGGTAATATCACCGAAAAAAACATTTTTAATATTTTGGAAGCATAATCGATAAATTGTTAGAGCATTAAACTCAAAAAGTTTTTTCGAATAAAGTTACCGACTCTTTAACTACTAATAACTGAATCTTTTAACTTTAACTATTTCCTAAATTTTGGCTAATGAATATGTGATTTAATTGAAAATTTTAGAACGCATTACTCATGGCGAACCAGCTGGTCGCCAAAGGCGGCTAGTAAGAAATAAAAGCAAAAAAGATTAAGTCAGGTTAAATTCACAATTTTATTTGCTGCTCCCATTTTCGCACCTAAGTGTCCTCGCATTGAAAAAAATCGTTATATTTCCGTTTTTGTTTGGCGGTTCATGAGAAATAGCAATAGAATAAATTGATATTCACAATTATTTTATGTTTTCGATTTCATTTTGGTTGCTACTAAGTATTTATTTTTGTTGCTTTTCTTACTAATTTACCTTTATACAGAATTTTTGTTAATATTTCTATTAATACTGCCATATTCTAATATATAAAAATAATAACCAGATAAAAATGATGATCCATAACGGCATGAATTTTTTTATATTTCATCATCATCAAAACGTTTTATAGATTTTTTTTGTATTATATTATTTGTCCATAAATAAATTTACCCTTCATAATATTTTTCTTTTTAATATCTTTGTCACGGAAAGCACTTCTACTGCTACTGAGACAACTGAATTCCAGGGATTCCTGAAAACGAAATTAGAACTTTTTCGGCTCACTTAGCGATGAGTGTGTTACAGCTCCATCGCATACTAAAATTCCTGTATATAATTTTGTAAATAATTTCAACTAATTAAATGCTTGTTATTTTTTCAGATTGGCTCTCTTCTATGTTGATGTCTGAATGATCAATTTTAATAACAACTTGCATTAATGTCAATTTTATACGTTCGATATGACTTCATTTTGGCGCGGAAAGAGCAATCGCAGGCGAGGTGAGTAATGTATGTTTATTATCATTACTCAAGTACTTTCGATTGCCACAGGGACAACAGCTGAGAGGCAACGTTTGCGGACAATAATAAGCCTCGTGTAAACCCACCTTCAGATTAATTTTAACTTAAAATATTCCATAAAAAAATTATAATCAACACAAATCATATTTCACCAAATATTAAAATACAATTTTACGAGTTAAGAAATTAATCCATAAAATGAGCGGTATGTACTGGCTCAGACAGAAAAACCAAAAACGAAAGTTGTGTAAAACGAAAGTTAACTCGCATAAACATATCATGCAAATAAACAAACTGCCTGAGAAATCATATCTGTCTTAATCTAGAGGAATTCGAAATAAAACTTTTTCACGCTTTTCACACACATAACAGGTCTTTAAACCATTCTTTGTTCTAATTTTCGGACAAGCATCTTCGGCGTTCACATTCATAGCGATCCTAAAAAAAAATTATAAAAAACAATAGAGCATACAGAAAAGAATACGTATACAATATTATATTTAAGCAAAATGATAATAAAAATATATAAGCTAAGCTCGGGAGCAATGAAAACACACAGACCAGAAAAAGAAAAATTGGAATCCACAGAGTGGAATAACCAACAAGAGAAAATCCAACGTCACACACGTGATGTCACCGTGCTGTTCTACTAAACGACACAATTGTCGTTTGTAGTTCTAGTATTGCTTGGTTGAGATGGCGCTGCAATCGTTACAGAAAATCGAAGTGAAACATTTGTCCTTCTCAGCGGTTTCAATATTCTATGAATTCTTGAATCCATGCAATTTGTTGCTGTTTTTTTGTTAAATTATTTGCGGGTTTCTCAGTCTAAATAGCGAAATCTATAGAGACTTGCAGTCAGAGCCCGAGAATCATTCTTGGTGCCTTTGCCATTCTCAGTTAGGCCATTAAAGAAGAAAAACAGAGTTTTACTAATCAAACTGTTTTATCCAAACGACAACAATAGTTTAACTGCGCTGCGTGAATACCGTCATTTAATTAAGCTGCAGGAGGGTGCTATGATAGAAAATGATTGGATGATGATTATGAAATTTGAAAAGACTGGAGACTAGGATTAAGTGATGACCAAACTTCATCATTGCGATATATCGCCCAACACGTATCAATATTTATCGATATATCGTTATATCATTAGTTATTTATAGCTATTATAATTTATAAATAATCATGTCTTAACGTACTGACTGATTAAGTACGACTCCAAATTAAAGTTTCAATTTTATAGCTTAAAAATATTCGTTTTTTTAAAGATAAAAATAGAAAATAATTGTGTTAAAACACTTTTGCTAAAGTTTTTTAATCTCAAAGCAATATCTGAATGTGTCAATTCATAATATTCCGTTTTTTCAATATAATAATTTTTAAAATTTATCCTTTTTACTGCTGACTTAAAAAACAATATAATTAAAAAAAAAAAAACAGGAAAACGACATAATAGTGTATTTAACAAGTAAAATTAAATAGTTTTAATAAATCTTCAATTCTAAATCTAATTTCTTGAAAAATTAATTTTGTATAAAAATTACATAACTTTTTATTCTTACTTCAATATATTATTGATATATTGAATATACACTAAAAATAACAAGGGGTATTTTACGTAACTAAAATAAATCATTCAATATATTCTTTTAAAACTCAGAGACAAAAAATAGTAATTCCGATATGAGTAAGATAGTGGCAATCGAAAGTACTTGAGTAACGATAATAAACATGCTTTACTCACCTCGTCTGCGATTGCTCTTTCAGCGCCGAAATGAAGTCATATCGAACGTATAAAATTGACATTAATGCAAGTTGTTATTAAAATTGATCATTCAGACATCAACATAGAAGAGAGCCAATCTGAAAAAATACTAAGCATTTAATTAGTTGAAATTATTTAAAGAATTATATACAGGAATTTTAGTATGCGATGAAGCTGTAACACACTCATCGCTCAGTGAGCCGAAAAAGTTTCAATTTCATTTTCAGGAATCGCTGGAGTTCAGTTGTCTCAGTAGCAGTAGAAGTGCTTTCCGTGACAGTCCCGGTATTGTCCTCGTGTGAACACTTGAGACAAAGTGGACAACATCTGTCCGGTTGTAGTCGCGTGATTATCCGAAAATTGGAGTGATCTTCTATTGCGGTCAATAATAAGCCTCGTGTTGAACCCACCTTTAGCCCTAAAAAAGGAACATTGTACATAACTTTCGTTTTTGCTTTTTCTCAGACAACATAGACAGGTTAAATATTTGTGACCTGCCTTTTGTAATGTTCTATATTTGTAATATTTTAATATATGTGCTCAATAAATTTGTTTTATAGTGTTTTAAGTCTGACATTTATTAAACTAATTAGAGTTGAGATAAATACAATTTATCTCTCTATGTTTGAAAAAATGAAAATTAACTTTGAAATTGAATTTTCTTTCTCAAAATAGCATTCCATAAATTTTTACATCTTTAAAAAATGTATGATAAATTAGGAAAATTGAATTTATTTTTTCAACATATTCTAAACATATAGTACCAAGTTAAATTAATCTTCCTAAAAAAAGAATCCTTGAATAAATTTGTTAAAATTATATTTTAACAAAAAATTTATAAGGAATTAATTTTAAAAATACTTAATACTTTCTAAATCCTCATATTTTAAAATGCTCATACTCTACAAACGGGTTAGTTATTTTCTATTCACATATAAAAAAATGAATATGACTTTATTTAAAACTAGCCGCCTTTGGCGACCAGCTGGTTCGCCATGAATAATGCGTTCTATAATTTTTAATTAAATCACATATACATTAGCCTTGAAGAAATTCCGGGCATTGATTGACCTGAAATTAAAAATGTTTTTTTCCGTGATGCTTCAATATTAAATGTGTTTTTTTAAAGAAAGCGAAAAAGGAAAAAAAAAATATTGAATAAATGATATAGATGTTGCAAACGATTATAGAAACCTTGGCTTTGCATTTATTTTTTTAGATACTATCACATTTTATAATGGGAAAAAATTATTGAATTAATGATACAGATATTGCAAATGATTATAGGAATATGCCATTAAGTCGGAATTCCAATGCATATCCTGTCTAAATTCGATCAGGTTTACCATAAATAAAGAAGATTTGTTGAATAAATGATTTAGATATTGCAAACGATCATAGAAACCTTTGCTTTGCATTTATTTGTTTAGAAAATATCACATTTTATGTTTCTTTTATTTTATCCAGTCACGTGCTGAAAGTATCATTTCTTTAGACTTGATTTACGATGATAGTTTTTTATTATTATTTGAACTTCCATCATTGTTTTATTTTATCCAGTCACGTGCTCAAAAAAACATGGTTAAAATATTTCTTTAAAAATTCGTTAAAATTCGAGGCTTAAGTTATACATTAAAACTCTGATACCATCAGAAAGCAAATTTTTTTTATCTTTAAATTGATGTTAAAATCATGTTTGTGCGATAATATTTTCGGAAGTTATAGCGGAAAAACGTCAAAATTTCGCTTAAATTTTAATTAATTCAAATTTTAATTAAAAATTCGAAAAAAGGGCTCCGAAGTGCACATTCCGAACCTCCAAGGTATACATGTACCAAATTTGGTAGCTGTAGGACCAACGGTCTGACCTGTAGAGCGCCAACACACACACACACACACACACACACACACACACATTGAGCTTTATTATAAGTATAGATAAACTTAATACTTTTTAAATGAAATTTCCCCATGCTTTAAATTATTAGTTCTGTACAAAAAGTGAAGTTTAAAATAATGAGGAATGGATTCTGGTTTGGAATTTATTCGATAAAAGTAATGGTTTAGATTATTCACACAGACGAATGAGATGTAAAAACTAGCATAAGATTTCGGTCCGTTGACCATAAATAAAAAGAACACAATCTGTTGAAAAAAGCTGAAAGTCTACTTACATTGATGACTAAGCAGTAATTTTGTATTAGCAATGCGTTAAAAAATTATTTCTGCTTTTAAATTTCATAATTGTCGAAATATGATAAAAATTAAGAAAAAATAATGATAGCAACTGCAAAAATACTTTTTACATTGTTCTTATGTGGCGACAAGCATACTCTCCCGCCATGGTGGCACCATGATGACGTAATAAGGTTAGTTCAATAGTGTTAAGTTAGTGGCGCTACTGCCTATAAGAAGCGGAATGTTAAAAAATTTGCCATTATCGGCTATGAGAGTGAGACCTCTGTTTCACACCTTCTCTATGATTCAAACTAACATTCCTTCTAAATATAACCTGATAGATCAAAGCAGATAAATCTTCTCGGTTGTATATTGCTTGTAAAATGCAAACACATGCTTATATCATTGCAATGTATTTAAAGAAATGGAATTATCCGATAGGTTAGATTTTGTTTTTAACCTTTTCGCGACGGGAATCGCTAACGCGCGCTTGTCGCTGAGGCCGGCAGTTTCTTTTGCGAGTGTGTGTCCAGGGCCGGAGGACTTTTTGCTGTTAAGCCTAAATCCATGAATTTACCGAAGTTTCAACGCATTGTTTAATAATGCTCTGTATAGAATTTGAACGGCATATGCTTTTTTTATACATTTATACATATTTTATTTACTTAAGTCATTTCTTGTTTAAATATATATTTTACACATTTTATTTTCAATACATACTTTAATGACGTTTCGACATTGCAACGGTAACACGTGCGAATTTAATGAGCCGTCATAAAGCATTCCAATCGGAAGCATTTATTTCCCCCTATGTTTATATAATCGAAAACCACGTGTATGTGAGTCATGCTTCTCTCATTTCGAGTAGAAGGTCAGATCTACATGTATCTGAAACCATATGGACATACAATGCCATCTTGTGCCGAAAATTATATTTTTTAAAACGTTCTAGGACACTGGCACAAATGTGTGACGGCCGGCGGTGAACGAGAAAAGGCTCTGTCACGCCGGTGTGTCGGTCGGGAAGTGAGCGTGTTTCTTGCTGGCACGTATATGTGCCAGTAGGCGCGAAAGGGTTAATAAACCCGAATTTGTGAAGATTGCTTAAGAGAATTCGCCCATTTTCTAACTGCAACTCTAGAATTCTTGTTTGTAAAAAGAAAATAGATCATCATACAATGCTTCATAAATAATCAAAATCGTCAATCTTGCCAAATACTAATGATAATCGAGAGAGTTAAACCAGACTCACAACGCCTACGCACTTTTAGGAAAGGAATCCTCAAATATATGCATAACTCTCACTTAATACGCAGGAGTCAGAAAAGTCTGGCCTTTCATTCATTCACAGCCATAATATATGTCAGAGATGCTTGGGGGAATTTAAACTCTTAAGAGGCGTCCTTGAAACTGCCAGTGAATTTTTTTTCCTCTCGTTTTCCGCGGTAGATTTATTGGGATTGAAAAACGAAAAAAAGTAAATTCCGATTTACGGTTTAAATGATACATCATAAAATACCAAGAAAAAAATTTCTGCTCTTTTATCGAATTAAATTAATGATTCGCATTGGGAAATAGATTTATTAATTGTTCCTAATGCACATCTTCGAAACAATTAAATATTTCGAACAACACGAATTATAGTTTTACATCTTCAATTCAATATTTCGAATTATAATTTCACATCTTTCAAAAAAATTAAATACGTCGAATTACACCTTCCCAGTGAAGTTAAACTGTCTGATCCATCATTTTTTATTCTCAAAAAAATAGATATTTCGCTTAGAATTATTTTTCTCATTACTGAATGAATATAAAATAAAACTGGTAAGAACAATTTATTATACTATATACTTGCAATCTAATTGTTTCGGTGATCTTGTTTCAGAAGTTATTTCAGGCAATAATCTTTATTATACTCCTAAACACTGTTTTTTCAACTAATGGCCTAAATACCCTAGATAGAAAATTCTCAAACGCTTTTGGGAAATTGAAGAAATCGAAATAAATAATGCGAAGATGAAATATTGTAACGAAAATTTCGTAAAAACCGGAAACTGGATGGTAGATTTTTTGTTGAAATGCCGTTCAAGCCTGATTTTTCGCAGAAATGTTAGGAAATTCTGCAATCGAATCAAAAAGACTAGATTAGTTATGGACGCGTTAAGAAGGAGATCCCGAAATGAAAACACTTAATTCATAATTCCTCAGCGTATATGAATTATTACAATACATGGAAGAGGTGAAAGAAGATTCTAATTTCGAAAACGGGTACTATTCACCACATCACGGTGTATTACGCCCTTCAAGCAAAACTACTAAACTTCGTGTAATTTTTAACGCTAGTGCTAAAATGCCCTGTAGGCATTCATTAAATGACTAACTGTGCAAGGAAGGAGTGCTTCAGGAAGATCTCTAATCAGATACAGACAACACGTATACTCATTAACCTCAGATATCAAACAAATGCTTAGAATGATTGAGATCAATTCGTTTCAAATCAAAATTTTACAAACTTTATGGAAGAACAATAAAAACACACCAACTAAAGTGTATGAATTACGCACTGTGACATATGGAACCGCACCCACTCCATAATTAGCAACAAAAGTTTTACAACAACTTTGCCTAGAGGAGGAAGAGGATTTCCATTAACTTCAAAGGAAGTACTTCAGAATTTCTATAGATCAGAACTTAGCGAGTTTGAAAAACTCAAATCAGAACTAACACAGTTGCTTCGACTATGAGGCATGACTTCGCACAAGTGGTTTTTCAACAAGCTTCATCAGCTGAACTGAAAGAATTCACGTTTGCCCGCAATTCTGAGGAAATAATAGTCAAAACTCTTAGAATTTTCTGGTACAGTTTAAGTGATTCCTTTTCGCATAAGGACTCACCAGCTCCAGCACAGATTGCAACTACCCCAAATGAGCTTTCTCAAATATCTAGCCTTTATAACCCCTTCTGACTCCTGGGTCGATCATAGCCAAAGTAAAGGTTTTTAATCAACAATTGTAGTTACTTAAATTGGACTGGGACAAGACACTATCAACAGACGTTTCCAAACAATGGATAATTTCATTAAAATCGTATCAGATAATATTGAATCCATTACTGTTCT
>JAPMOQ010009139.1:358641-403977 GCA_026543055.1 Argiope trifasciata
ATACTTGGATTTGCAGACGCCTCTTCAAAAGCTTATATTGCTGCAATTTAAATACAAACTGAGTCTAACTCCGATAAAGCAACTACCCAGCTCCTTTGCAGTAAGTCAAGGGTAAAACCAACCAAAACCACCACCATCCCAAGACTTGAAGTTTGCTCTTGTCTACTAATTTCAAAACTTACGTAGAAAGTCGTAGATGCACTGAGGCTACAAACAGATACTATATTCAGACTCAACTATAGTCCTCATCTGGATAGACTCCTTCTAACTTGCTCAAGACATTTGTGCGCAACCGAGGGTCTCAAATTCAGAAACTATAGAAAGATCTCTAAATCTGCTTCGTTTGAATATGAGTTAAGTTCCGTTCTTAAATTTTGGATTTCAGCTTTAATTTTAATGTCTAAATTAAAATCCCAGTCAAAAATAATTACTTTTTATTTGAAATAGTTTATTATTAGCTAATTTTGGACAATATTGTAAACAATTCTATTTAACATAAAATAAATGCCATTTCCTTATTGAATCCAATAGACTTCTAGCTTTGAAACCGCTGTAATACTATTTGCATCAATAACTTCAGGACCTTATAAGTTTCGTTTATTCAAAATATATATACACTGCTTTGACCATATCTATTTTGGCTTCCCAACGGGTGTTGCACAATGGTTTGAGAGTAATGTTTTTACACTTTTGCGAGATTTTACTGTTTAATATTTCCTTTTCGTCTTTCTACCGTCGTCGTATGTCTGTACACTACAATTTATAATATCTAAATAAGGCTCATTTAATATTTTCGAATAAATCTTTCTTTAGTCCACCTGTCACACCAGTTACTTCAATAAACCTTATAAATACGTTTATTTTATACTCATTTATACTTAATCTTTCCTCTTTAAAATTCACAAACCTAATAAAGATTGAAGTTTATTTTTATAAGAAACTAGCCGCCTTTGGCGACCGGCTGGTTCGCCATGAGTAATGGGTTCTAACATTTTCAATTAAATCACATATTCATTAGCCTTGAAGTAACTCCGGGCATTGATTGGCCTGAAATTAATATTTTCTATAAGATAATGGACGGAAAGTTCTAAAAGAAAGCGTTTTACTAATAATATTCTTTAATTTTATAAACCAGTCAGTTTTAATTATTGATTTAGAAAACTGATTGATGTAGCAACTTTTATTTAAAATATTAATAAAAATATTTTGTAAAATATGGGTTAGAGAGCAAAGTATGAAGAAACCTAAAAGCCATTATTCATAAATGCATTGTTTAACCCAAACTACATAAAATGTAATTATTTACTTCATTTAGATCAAATTAATAGTATTAAACAATATGTATGTCTATTAATAATATTTTACAAATTGGCCATTGGAAAGGAATTTGAATGCATATCCTGTATAAATTCAATCCTGTATAAATAAAGATAATTTATTCAATTAATGATTTAAATATTGCAAACTATCATAGAATCCTTTGCCTTGCAATTTTTAAAGAAAATATCACATTTTATATTTATTTTATTTATCCAGTCACGTGCTAAAAGTTGCATTTCTTCCGATTTAATTTGAGATGATAGTTTTTTTTATTTTTTTAATTTGAACTCCGTCAAAATGATAAAATGATGGCAACACGGTGATAAAATCTAATTTTTTCAATTTGACGTGCTCTTGCGGATTTTATAGAAACCTTAGCTTTGCCTTTATTTTTTTAGAAAATATCACATTTTATAATGAAAAAAAATATAGAATTAATGATACAGTTATTGCAAACGATTATAGAAATATGCCATTAAGTCGGGATTTCAATGCATATCCTGTCTAAATTCGATCAGGTTTACAGTAAAGAAGATTTATTGAAGTAATTATTTAGATATTGCAAACGATCATACAATCCTTTGCTTTACATTTATTTTTGTAGAAAATATCACATTTTATATTTCTTTTATTTTATCCAGTCACGTGTTAAAAGTGGCATTTCTTTAGATTTATTTTGGGATGATAGTTTTTTTAATTCGAACTTCCGGCATTCTTTTATTTTATCCAGTCACGTGATAAAAACATGGTTAAAATATTTCTTTAAAAATACGATAAAAATAGAAGCTTACGTTATAAATTAAAAAATCTGATACCGTTAGAAAATTAATTTTTTAATCTTTAAATTGATATAAAAATCATATTTGTGCCATAATTTTTTCGGAAGTTATAGCGGAAAAACGTCGAAATTTCCCTTAAATTTTGATTAATTCAAATTCTAATAAAATATTCGAAAAAAGGGCTCGGAGGTGCACATTCCCGACATCCAAGGTATACATGTACCAAATTTGGTAGCTGTAGGTCCAACAGTCTGGCCTGTAGAGCGCCAACACACACGCACACACACACACACACACATTGAGCTTTATTATAAGTATAAATATAGATATCAGAAATAGAACCCATTTAGAAATTATAACACGTAGCTGCACTTTCATAATCTTTAATTTTGTTAAGAACTTCTTTCCTAAGTTAGGAATAATTTAATCTTGTAATGTATGAATTAAATGATAGTTAATTTGTGGAATTTTTTTATTCTCTTTATATTCTTTTATTCCATAAGCACGGAGTCGAATTTACTTAGTCATTCGATTACGTTTAAAAAAATTTCCTTTATTAGGCGTTCCTATTATTTCGTGGGTTCCATGACGTGGAAGATTATTGCACGCTAAAAATAGAATCACTGTTACAATTGTTAGAAATAATAATTTAAGCCTTGCCGTTTACTTACTTATTAGGTTGGTGCGTATGAAATGTCGGATTCTTAAGTGATTGTATAAAACTGCATATCTTTCTTCAAAAGCTGTTTATTCAATCAAAGTATGCTCCATTCGCTTCAATACACTTCTCCCAACGAGATTTTAAAGCGTAGATGCCTGTCTTAAAAAAATTTTGGTCTTTAGAATTAATAAACTCTGATATCGAGTTTTTTAGACTGTCTTCATTTTCATAGTGTTTGCCCCTTAAAAACAGCTCTAAATGCTTGAAAAAATGAAAATCGGTCGGCGAGAGATCCGGTGAATAGGGTGGATGCTGCAAAACTTCATATTCCAGTTCGTTCCAGCTTATTTCGCTCTGTCAGTGCGTGCGGTACCCACTTGTCCATCTTCTTAACCTTGCCAATCTCAGAAAGGTGTCTCAATATCGTTGTATGGTCAACTTTCATCCTGATAGCAAGTTCCCTCGTGGATACGGCTGGATCCGCTTCCACTAGAGCCTTCAGGTCATCATTCTTCACAGACGTTTTGGGTCTTCCGCGCGGCTCATTTTGCAGTGAAAAATCGCCAGTCCGAAATTTTTCGAACCAACGCTGCACTTTCCGATCGTTAACCGTATTCTCCCCAAACGCTTGGTTTATGTTGCGTGCAGCTTTTGCAGCACTATTACCAAGTTTGTACTCATATAAGAAAATGACGCGAATGTCGGCAGAATTCATATCGGCAATAAACTCAAAAGAAATAACAAAAGGGAAGACCTTCGAGAAAACCTATTTTGCTGAAATGAATCTCTGGCAATGGACAATACGACTATGAATGAGGTTGTGCCAAAGACAAAAGTATAACGAAAACAGGGAGACAAACGTCCGCATGTAAAGAGAATCCGACATTTCATACGCACCAACCTAATATATTAATTTTGATTTGCCTTATCAATAACCGAACATAAATTTAGTCGTTACAGTAATTCTTTCCAAAATGTGCATTGCTAGGAGTTGATTGCTTAATTTATCATTGTCTTACTTTTTGTTTGAACAACTTAATATAAACAAACATACACACATGCACACATAAAAAATATTGCATTAGATATAGACAAAAGTAGATAGCCGATGATTTACTAGTCCATCTGAATCCAGCATCGGTCTCGACTTATGGACGCCAAGCAAGTCACTCCGTCTTAACATGTCTGAAAGGAATTTCCTTATTCATAAATGAACGTTTCCCGCCATCTTATAAATATCACTGTGACATTTGCCTAATAAAGGTTTCAGTCGATGCTCGGCCTACCACATGGAAACAAACTCATAGATTTTTAGTATGTACAGCATTATTATTATTCAGAACATTATTTTGATTCTGAAACATGGTGGGGCCCCTCTCAGTCGCGGGGCCCGGGTGCATGGAACCCGCCGCACCTCCCAGATGGCCAACCCTTATTGCACGTAGCAATTGTCTAAATGAAAGTATAGTTTATATGTCAGAACAAGTTGAAAAATACTGACAATCAATCTGAATATCACTGCCAAACGGTCGGTTGGAAAGGGAATGCAATTAATACATGTGCAAAGATTTACCCTGACTTTTTCAATCGATCCTATTGGCGAAATGGCTTAGATGTGACACGCTTTACAATGGCACGCGCCCTGATAGCTTTGAACACACAAAATATTTTCTAAATGATGATTGTTAGAGTTGCCGAGCAGACAATATGATGGATAGGAGTGCAGCAATTGAGCATGTCAGATGTTTGTAGCTTTCGCATCCTTTATCTTTCGATTAAATGGCTAAAGCATTCCAATTTTGTTTCTTGCCAGTATTTTTTATTTTATTTTTTAAATATAATTTTCTGCATTATCTTCTTTGTTAATAATATGCGGGTTATTATTTCAGTAGATTTTCGTTTTACTTTCTGAACATAAAAATTGATAATTTTTCATTTAATATCCTTTTTTATGCTCTAATTTAAACTCCTTTTTTTAAAAAAAATATCATATTTTAAATACGGGTTTTCTCATTCTGTGTGTGATATGCTGCTATAGTGAAATTTTGTACATTTTTGTATTCTTGATGAATATACGTTATTTATCTTACAGCTTATTTCAATTCTCACAATCTCTCTTTCCTAACTAATCCAACGATGGAAAAAAGCACTAGCGGGTAGGATTTTCTGGCATAGCCCTGTATATCAGCACGTTGCTTATTGGGAGGGGGAAAACTGATTATGCTCGGGTTGGATGGTTCTATAGTATTATTTTTACTGTAAATATCTATTTCTCTTCAAATTGTTAAAAATGACAATTACATAACTTACTCAAAATACAATAAGTAATTCAAAGTTTATGAAGTAAATAAAGTATCAATGGATATGATTTTTTATTAACTTCTGACAAAACATGGTCAGTTTACGTTAAAACTCATTGTAACTTAAAAAATTTAAGTTCAAAGAAAAATTAAAACGAACTCAGTTAAATTATTCGAACCATTATATGAACAAAAATATTGTGTCAAAATGGAAACTGTGCAAAATCATTGAGCAAATTACGTGAACGTTGCATAAAGCAATTTGTTTATGTTACAATTCAATCTCAAGAGGGGACAGAAAACCACTTGTAATCTCTAAATTCCTAAAATAATTTAAAACTCCTAGATTGCAAATACCAGTAGTAATGATGCCCATCGAAAAAAATCATTAGAGTGTGCATATATGTTGACATGAATTTTATGAAGAAGCGAAAAAATAGTGTCCTGCCAACGGCGCCGCCTATATCTATTGAATCATTGAGGACAAATGAATTGTGTTCAAAATTTTCAAACCCCCAAAACGTTTTCGCATATTCTCTAACAAGAGAATGTCCTGCATGACATTGGCGTACAATAGCCAATTTTAACTTTTGGCACAAATTTAGCATTTATTACTGAATCAATTGTGTGATCCTTGACGAGTGATTTGACGATTAATCATTGGCGTACGGTTAAAGAATGTCCGAAAAGCAAATTTAAATTTTAGACACGTCCTTACGAATTGATTATAACAAAAATTTGATACAGAACTACATTTATAATCACAAAACAACATACCAAATTTGGTAGTTTTAGTTATACTAACATCCCATTTAAAGAACACCACTAAGGCTATTTTTGGATGGACCTTGTAATTTTGAACCGCTGTTAGATAACGAAGATAGGGGACGGTTCTGAGTGCTCTCTATCTAGCCAGAATTCTCACGGCAGTAAGTAGTTTGCTTGTTTAACTAAATTCCGGAAATTGTGCAACGACGTGATTCGTGTCCAGGAAGCACTTTATAAAGTTCACCTCCGTAGCAATGATGGTTTTCCATCCACTCCTGAATCTATTCAAAAGGCAAAGGAATTTTATGCCAAAATGGGTTGTGACCCTTCATTACTTGAACCCAGTCTTCTATCTAACTGCTCATATCATCCTAACAATGAACAAGACATATGCTATTATCTTCAAAAGAGTATCATTCAAATGAAAGAAATTGATGATAAAATTGAATCCTTACAAATCTCTATCTCGCAAATGGAAGCAAATAACGACTCAAGAGGTAAAAGACTGATTTCAAATGACGGATTTAAAGTCATCTCGCCAAGAAAAGCTTCTAAAAATCCTAAGCATTATGAAGAGAAAGCTCTACTTCCCATTTTTTTAGTTTAGTTATATTAACGTCCCGTTTAAAGCAACACGAGGGCTATTTTGGGACGGACCTCGTAATTTTGAACCACGGTCAGATGACGAGGACGACAACTGAAGTGGCACCCCCCTCTCCACACCACACCACACCAGCGGGAGGACGTTTGGCCTGACAGATTTAACGTGCAAGAGACCCCATCACACGACGGATCTTCGGTGGAATCGAGTCTCGAACCTGAAACCCTCCGGTTCCGAAGCCGAGACCTTACCACCAGGCCACCGCGGCCCCCTCTACTTCCCATGGATAACAAGTTTAATTCCCTTCCTCAGGACGATGAAGAAGAAATAAATAAAGTTCCCGTTATCAACTTAAAACTCTCGGACCACTATAATCTAACTCTTCAAAAAATACATAAAGCGTTTACTGATACAGTCAATAGATTTATCAATAGCTCCATATCTATTCAACCTGCCACTGATGAGCAAAGATATCAAATCATTACATTTTTGTAAGATTTAAATGAGGAATTTTTCCTATCTGAAAGTAATGAAGCAAGACCACTCAAAGTAATTATCAAGGGACTTCTCGGTAATTTTGATAAAAACGAAATCAAGTCTGCACTTCAAGAGAAAAAATATGAAGTCCTAAGAATTTCTCAGCTCAATAATTACAGAGAAAAATCACTGTACCCTATTTTTCTCATTGAAATCAAGAAATCAGCAAACGCTCAAAACATCTACAATGAGAAAAACCTGTTGCATCTGAAAATTAAAATTGAATTTTACAGAAAGAAGCCCGTAGCTACTATTTGTTACAATTGATCTGGATTTTTTCACTCTGCACGGAACTGCAAGATGAACCCTAAATGCATAAAATGTGGAGGTTCCCACCCAACAAGAGAATGTGAAATCAAAGAAATAATATCTGACCCACTCTGCATTAACTGTAATGAAAGAGGACACCTAGCAGCATGGAAAGGTTGCCGAAAATTCCCCAAACTTATTTACAGATCAGGAAGACTCACATATGCCGAAATTATCAAAAAACTCTCTTGAATCCAAGATCAATCCTCCCTAGCCCATGCTCAATTTTAAAAGTCATCAACCTCCACCTCAAGAAACAAGCTCGAACCCACCCTTGGAAGAAGTTACAGTTGCTGAAATTTATAATATGAGAGATGTTCTCGAAGTCCTTAAGGAAATCAAAAGCATTCTTAATGAATTCCCAGGACTCCTGAAGGCCGCAAAATCAGTCAAGACAACTAAAGACGCCGAAGAAAAGAAGCTTATTATTCTTAATGCATTGGTGGAATTGCTATCTCAAGTCCATCTACCCACGTTCCGATTGGCCCTCGCAGGTACATTCCCTGATCCTACTCCTCCTGATTGGATAACGATTCACCAGTTCCCCGACCACTCCAGACAGTACAGTTTCTGCCACATTTGTGGCTCGGCTCTTTTCTACATATGTTCAGATCACTTCGAAGGTGGTAGCATTGAAAATTGACTGTCAGGTTCATAATTATTTTGTCATCTACCGGAGATCATGCCCCAATCTCAGAGACTCGGTGCTTCATTAAACATGTTATCTACTTCTACATAACGAAGATGACACTTCCCTATCTAAGCTCGCACATCAGCGAGAGGACGTTTGGCCCCGACTGAATTAGCGTGGGCCAGAACCGCTTACTCAACAGTTCGGTGGAAGTGGGTCTCGAACCTGAAACCCTCCGGTTTCAAAGCCGAAATTTTACCACCAGGCCTCCAGATTTGATATTTTTACGCCAATGAGTTTCTTAGTTATTGCATATTATATGTTTCTGAAAGTATAGACCAGTGGTGGGGAAACTTTTTTTTAAGACGGGCCATTTGTAATAACTAGACGATCGTAGCGGGCCAAAAAATAATGCTTAATCATTAAAAATTTATATGTTCTATAAACATATACATATATTATTACATACACTTATTATTTTAATAGTAAAAAAGCAAAAGGTAAGAAAATTATAAGCACAAAACATAAAATGAATTTAGTGTAATTCTTGATGAGAAGTATTATCACTATTTTCTGGTGTCATTACTGGTTGATGGTGCATGAGAAAAATGAAATTGAGACTGTTTTATCAAAATTTCATCAAAGTCCGGTTCCGTTTGCGAAGCAGAAATTCCTAAAACTGATGAAAGGTGCTCATCTGTAATTCTGTTTCTTAAAGAAGTTTTCCTAAGCTTCATTGTTGAAAAGATTTGTTCGCATATATATGATGAGCCGAACATTGTCATTATCTTCATTGCATGAGTAATTAGATTTGGGAAATTATCTGGACTTAAATTTTTATAAAATTCTAGCATTGGTACTGTATGAAAAGTTTGTTTCAGGAGAGTATTACAGTTCAGTTCTATTAACTCAAGTTGAAATTTTGCATCAACTTCTTCGTAATTAACATTGAATGGGGTCGCAAAAATACTAAACTCTGTATCCATTTTTCTAAAGTCCTGAAATCTTCTTTCAAATTCTGAAGATAGTTTTCTCAAATTAATTTCGTATTTTTTAATCTTATTGTTTGATATAGTGAATTTTAAAGATTGTATTCTTGGAAAATGAGAAAAATCAGATTTAGGGATCTGATTAGCAAATAATAATAACTGTAATTTGAAACTCTTCAGGTATTGCCAAATATCGTGAAGAAACTGATTTTTCCATTGCAATTTGAGATTAAGTTGATTCATGTGTACGAGAAGGTTTGTGAAAAAAGCGAAATCAGAAAGCCACGTTTCGTTTTCTAAGACGTCAAATTGATTATAAATGTCTTTATCAAGAAGAAAATTCAAAATATGCGGGTGGTCACATTACAAAGTAAGAATGCGTTCAAACATTCTCAGGACGGCACTCTTAAAAGGGCCGGATTAAACCTTTCCGCGGGCAGGACTTGGCCCGCGGGCCGTAGTTTCCCCATCACTGGTATAGACCGACATACGAAAGTCGACTCTACAAGATTTGGCTCAAATTCTGATAGGTGTCTCTAAGGTAGATGACAGAATTTTATCTGCCCAGCTCTCTCCGTTTTAAAGTTATCGTGTTAGCTTATATTCAAACAGCCGAACAGACTTCCTTGCTGAGAAAGGCTTTTGTCCGAAGGCTTTCGCATCAGACAAGTACAAAAACTGCAATCGAGTACTTGATACAAAATATCAGGTTGATACAGTGTCACTGGACCTTACAAATAATATTTAAAAAATTCTTTTTTAGTGTATTAGAATTAGTGTTTTTAAACAATTTTATTTTATAACAGATTAAATGACATTATACTATTCATCTATTATTAAATTTGTATTTCTTGGCTATATTGGACTAAATACCAAGAAATAATTCATTAATTAAAGATTTCAACTTTTCTAAACGACTACAGCAGTAGAAAAACTTGAATGCAGAAGTTGAACATTAGAATTAAGTAATAATTAGCTCAACTCGAATCCGCTTTCCACATTTCAGCAGTAAGGCAGTTTTATAAGAGGAATGGAAATTCCCAGTCTCTTTTGAGTTGGTCGTTCCATTTTCGAGTTGGTCAAATACTTTAATCTTCGATACAAAATCCCTCACAGTTTCATATCCACTCAATTATTATACAATAAATAAAAGAGAAATTTGATTGTTGATAAAAACCAATGTTATCTTGTGAGCATTATAGTTTAATATCATTGGGCTAATAGTGCTTTCTAGGTATCTCTCAACCAGAGAAATTTCTATTAAGTTGAATATTGAGATCATTACAAATGCAGTCTTCCTATTGTAACAAATTTCTAAATTTAGTTTAGTTATATTAACATCCCATTTTGAAACAACACCAGGGCTATTTTGGAACGGACCTCGTAATTTCGACACGCGGTCAGATGACGAGGACACCTGAGTTGGTACGCCTTTCCAAACTTCCACACCACCCCAGCGGGAACACGTTTGGTCCCGATGGATTTAACATGCACCAAATCCGCTTGTATGGCAGTTCTTCGATGGAATCGAGCCTCGAACCTGAAACCCTCCGGTTCCGAAGCCGAGACCTTACCACCAGGCCACCGCGGCCCAACAATTTTCTATTTTCAACCCAAAGCAACAAATTCCTTAGTAAGGAAGACATCACTTAGCTGTGATGGATAGTGAAAGGATTAATGCCCTCCGATTTTGGTGATAGATCAGAGATCCTAGAAACAAATTTTGGCGATCACTTCATTAGATGATCTTTCTCTGCCTTATCACGAAAACTGTTAAACACCGAAACAGAGCTACTGTCTGGACAAAGTAATCATTCAATATTGAGTCGGCGGCCAAGTTCACATCAAGAATGTGCTCCGTGCATAGCAGCAAACTCGAGGGACGTGAGTAGTTGTACAAAATCTCTCTTTTACGCGAAGCAGTGGTTTGAGAAACGTAATTAGTACTGCGAAGTTATGCATAATTTCTATTGTTTACTATAGATCTGGTACTTGTAAACTAACATTTACAAGTACCATTTACTATAATTTCTGATCTTGTACTGTAATTGTGTTTTTTTATCATTTGTTTTGCGCCGTATAAAGTGTCGTTATTTATTATTATCCTTGTTGAATTTGTGGAGGCAACTTAATAAGCCAGTAACAACCACTAAACACTGGTGATCACTTTTGTCTATCGGATATGTTATGTGAGTGCAAATTGTAAGGTCACTAGTTCGATCCTTGGCGGAATTCGATCTCCACTTGGGGGAGAGTGTTTCACCGTTGGTGGCCTCAGACAATGAACCAGCTCTTCCCTCGCCATAATACTTGCCGCTATAAATCGATTTTCTCTGCCTCGACTCATTGGTGGGGGAGTATTGTGATAGTATCTTAATAAGCCACTACACCTAGGTCATTACTTTTGTCTAGCAACGCTCGACTGCAAATCATTAGGCCACGAGACCAATCCTCGGCGAAATTCAACCTCCACGTTGGCACAATTCCAGTCAATACTATCGCCAAAAATTGTTTCATCGCACCGAAACATTAATTTCCTGATTTTGGAATTCTCCATTACATTATGAAGAATTTAAATCTAACATTGACATGAAAAATGATATTTTTCCCCCCTCTTGCATGCGTCTGTCTAAGTAAATTTCAACAGAATTACATTATTATGAATTCCATTAATAGTGATGCAAAATGCGTCAACAGTAACTATTACAAATGTCTGAATATCTTAGTTCATTATTTTGATTACCTCATTAAAATGGCAGTTGATCTTTGTTTACCTCTAAATTAACACCACAACGAGGTCGTTAAGTGGAATATAATCGACAAATCAGGTTTTCGTAACACTCAAGGCAAATGTTTTTAATGCCATCAGTAATCAACCGTCAGAAAAGGATTAATACAGTCCAAACAAAGATTTTTTTTAATTGCCCGATTTTATCTCCTTTTAGAAGCGATTTATATACAATCGCTGCATCTATACAACTTCGTCGTAATTATGTTGCCACAGATCAAAGAAGATTTAAAATGTTTGTGGTGACGTCTTAATAAGCCAGTAACTGCCACTAAACATCAGCAGTCACTTTTGTATATTGGATAAGTTACTCGGCTGCAAATCGGAAGACCGCGAGTTCCATCCTTGGCGGAATTCAACCTCCAAATTGGCACAATTCCCGATAATAACCATCGCCAAATGTTAAGTAAACAATGATCAATAAAGTGAGCATTAAAACACCGTGCACGAAAATTTAATTAATTATTCTTCCCTCACAAAAGAGCTTCCAGAGGGAATTTAAGGCTAAAGTACGGATGGTGAATAATAGCGCTATCTTGAAACAACGTACATTGCAAAGCAGTGGCGATGACAAAATAGACCTTTACATTTGTCTCTACTGTGGCGGTGTTTAATTATGAAGTCGCACCGATGTGGAGATTGAATTCCGCCAAGGTAGGAACTCGCGACCTTACGATTTGCAGCCGCATAACATATCCGCTAAACAAGTGATCAGCAATGTTTAGTGGCTGTTACTGGCTTATTCTAACCACAATACTCCTCCACCAGTGAGTCTGCGAGGAGAGAAACGATTTTTTAGCCTTATGGCGAGCTTTAGTTGTTGCATCAAGTGAGCTTGACGACTTTGGTTGCGGCGTCAATGAGTTTGACGACTTTTGGTAGCGCCAAGCGTTATAGTGGGAAAAGCGTGTTCATTGTCCGAGGTCACCAATTGTGGCTGTTTTTATTGGTGCAGACATCACAATAAAACGTTTTCTAAACTACAGCGACGTTCTTCTGCATCCTTTAGTTCTAGATCCTCTGTTTCTAATTTATTTCAATTGACAACTTAAAAATGCAATCTTAATATATATTAAATAAATGCATTTTACGATTACAGTCGGTGGTAAAAGTTTGTAGAAAATGCAAGAGAAATATTTTAATAAATGAAATTGTTTTACAAATTTCAGATAAGCAGATATAATGTTTAGTATTTTTTAGTGAATGCAATCAAAGAAAAGGATTATATAACAAATATAAAATCGCATTACACATGGATCAAACGGATATAAAGGCAGTGGCGGATTTCCAATTAGCCAGCTGGCTACAGCTGTTGGGATAAAGGTGCCGCTGGTAAATTGATTAAGAATTGTTAGGCACTGGCAAATAAAACTGTTAAAAAATTACTCATTCTATGTTTATGAATTATAAGAATCATAGTGTGTGTTTACTCTTAATTTATAAAAAAGATAATTAAACTTAATTTTAAGATAACTGGAAAATTAACCATTAATTTAACTGGTTATAGTATTAACATATTTTGTAAAATAGCTTCTAATATTAGATTTTGATTAATAATCTATCACAATAATTTGATATTTATATCTATCTGCAAAATTTTCAAAGTAATAATTAATATCGATTTTTGCAGAATCTTATTATTTTTTTCACGATATGTATATTAATTTTATATATAGGTTGTTGCCGAATTCGACCAACAAATTAAGAGGGGTAATAGTTGGCATCAGGGAGATAAAGAATCACCATACAACTGGGAGTCCCAAACGACGTTTATGGGGTGAAAATCGCAAAAATATAGAGTCGGAGAACTGTTGGAAACTGTAAAAAACTTATAAAAGGAATAACAAATGGAGTTTCAACAATGAATTTTTTTTTAAGTGGAAGCATATTCTTAAAAGTATTTTTCATGCTGGTAACATGTGAATAAGTTGTAAATATTAATGATAACGAAAAAGCAGTTTAGAAGCCATATTTGTAAAAATATTAAAACTTGGAGAAACGCAAAATCTTGAAAGTGTAAGTAATTTTATATTCTATGATTTGATACCAGCATGTGATGTAAGAAATGGGGAGTTTTAAAGATATTCAAGAAAAATTAAAATGGACAACAAAAAAACATCGCTGCAAAATCTGTACAGATATTCGCAGAAAGCGTTATCAAATTCTAAAGGCAAATTCAGAACAAGGATAATAAGCATTATGTAGATGAAAAATTACCTGAAAACATAGTTTCTGTTTAATCATTGAAAATCACAAAAACATGTACAAAAAAGACAAAGAATCTGGCGAAGTTTTAGTTCAGTTTAATTATATTAACGTCCCGTTTTAACGCAAGAATCGCACTTTGAATGTGATAATTAAGAACAAAGTAATGGTGAAGAAGTCTTCTCGCACATAAATTTTTCATGTGCTCGAGAGAGAATAGCTAGCAAGAATTCATCAATAAGCATTACAGAATCGTTCGTCGTTAAGTTTCATTCGTAAACAAAGTCAAATTTCACGAATGTAACTAAATTGAGCTGGTGCTCCATCCTACATTAACCAATGTACTGGCGTACGATTGTTGGTGCTCCCTATGTAAATCCGGAGAAATGATCTGCAAGAAAACACGGTGCTTTGTGCCGCTGAATCGTCCGGGCAAAAGACATTGTCCAAATAGAGGACACTGACCAGATGCTAATATTAAGCTTGTACGTTCGACGATATAGTGAATTGCTGATTTTCGAATGACCAAATTTTCGCAATGTGTGTGTTCAAGACACCTTCTCTCATAAAGTAGGTTTCACCCGAGAATAAACTAGCAGAAAAGTGAGCATCTTCCTGTGTGGCATCAAGCACACTGCATGCGAACTCCACTCGATTTGCGATTTCATTGAAAAACATAACCTGCGACTATATGTTTTCTGGTTTATTTACTTAATGCCGACGATGTAGCTGTTTTTTGGTACACATTTCAGTTTTTCTTGAATATCTTTAAAACTTCTCAGACGACGCGCACATATCAAATAAAATTCCTTGCATTTTCAAACTTTTGTTTTTCTTCAAGTTTTAATATTTTTGCAAATATGAGTTCTATTTTTTTTGTTTTCAGTAATAACGACCTCCTGGGTAATCAAATCCAGTGTGAAAAAAAAAAAAAAAACCTTTTATGATGTGCTTTCAATCAGTAAAAAATTCATACTTGAAACATTTTTTTTTAATTTTTACAATTCAGTTCCCCGACTCTGATATTTTTCCGATTTTCACCTACTACGCGTCGTTTGGAATACCATGTTGTATGCTGATTCTTTATTCTAATGATGCCTACTAAAATCCATCTGAATTTGTCTGTCGAATTCGGCAACACCTTACATCATATATATATACACTGAAGTGACAAAAGTCATGGGATAGCAATATGCAAATATAGATTGCAGTAGTATAGCAGCGAAAAAGAATAAATGCGCAGTTCTTTTTCCAGAGCTTTCATTTGTGTTCAAGTTATTCATGTGAACAGGTTTTTCGTGATTTATGGCGGCACGACGAGAATTAACAGACTTTGAACGTGGAATGTTAGTTGGAGCTAGACGCATGGGTCATTCCATTGCGGATATCGTTAGTGAATTCAACATTCCGAGATCCACAGTATTAAGAGTGTGCCGAGAGTATGAAATTTCAGGCATCACATCCCATCATGGACAGCGCAGAGGGCGACCACCTGCACTTAACGACCGAGACCGCCGACGTCTGTTTAGAATGGTCAATGTTAATAGACACGCAACACTTCGTCAAATAACTGCAGGAATCAATGTCGGACGTACGAGGGACGTGTTCGATAGGACCGTGCGGCGAAATTTGTCTTCCTTGGGCTATGACAGCAGAAGACCGACTCGAGTGCCTTTACTGCAGCGACTCTCCTGGGCTCGTGAGCATATCGACTGGTCCCTAGACCAGTGGAAAACCGTGGCGTGGTCAGATGAGTCACGATTTCAGTTGTTACGAGCTGATGGTAGAGTTCGAGTGTGGCGCAGACCCCACGAAGCCATGGACCCAAACTGTCAGCAAGGCACTGTTCAAGCTGGTGGTGGCTGCAAAATGGTATGGGCTCTTTTTACATGGCATGGATTCAGTCCTCTGGTGCAACTGAACCGATCATTGACTGGAAATGGTTATGTTCAGCTGCTTGCAGATCACTTGCAGCCATTCATGGACTTCACGTACCCACACAACGATGGGATTTTTATGGATGACAATGCGCCATGTCACCGGGCCAGAACTGTTCGCGATTGATTTGAAGAACATTCCGGACAATTCCAACGCATGATCTGGCCACCTAAATCGCCCAATATGAATCCCAACGAGCATTTATGGGACATCATCGAAAAGACCGTTCGTGCCCAAACTCCTGCACCATCCACACTTTCACAATTATGGACGTCTATACAGACAGCATGGCTCAATATTCCTGCAGAGGACTTCTAACGACTTGTGGACTCCATGACACGTCGAGTTGTTGCACTTCGCCGGGCAAAAGGAGGACCGACACAATATTAACAGTCATCCCATGACTTTTGTCACTTCAGTGTATATATATAAGTAATCAACCATAAAAGCTTTAAATAATTAAAACCAATTTCCAGGATCATCAAAAATTAAACTGAAACTAATTATGTCGGAATAGAAATTAAAATTTAATTCGGAATTAAACAACAAAAATGAAATAAAACCTATTTATGAAACAAATATAAATTAATATAATTAAGTAAACGAAACTAATTATGGAAACGAAACCAGCAATTATTTCGGTTTGGAACAAGTTTAAAATCCTATCATTGCATTTAGTGAGCGCTAATACAGTTCTACTAAAATACAGATGAAACTAAAATTAATCAACAATACATACTATTATTGGTAGATTATTTTAATTCTTGGTTGAATGTTCTTATGTAGTTTAATTTTATGTATTTTTACTTTATTTGGTGATGTTTTTAATGCTGCTTTGTTTTTGCTATTAAAATTGGTATAGCTCTTTTTTGCCTTAATTTTCGTCCTGTCCGATTTCCTCAGGGAAAAAAATCCCTTATTTTGAGCCCTTGCCTGAGGATGAACCTAGAAAAAGTATTCAGGTCGGATTCTTTTTCTATTTGTTATAATTTTGATTGTTGTGTTCCTTTTTGCTTGGCTTGTATTGCTCATATATATATATATATGCTGACAAAGCTAAATTTTAAAAATAAAATCAAACATGAAATTGAATTATTCAGCTCATTAAATAAAAGGTCCCATACTGTGCACTGCCTTAGATTGCAAAATGTTTCAATCTGATGTTGTTTAAAAGATTAAGCTATTCGAGGCAAGCAATTGGAGCAAATTTCTAAATTTTAGCACGATTTAATATTAATGTTTAAATTCCAGATATTAATTTCTTTCTTTCGCGAACAAGAAGTAGAAACTAATATAAGGATATAAAAAAAATGCAATTATTCTCATGCTTGACTTTGAATAAGGAATTTTATCATTTAAGCTATATATGCATCATAATATAATAAATAATCAATATTTCAGTCATTACTACTATTGCTTGAATTTATAGTAAAATAATAATAATAATAACAATGAATTGATAGCAGTCATTATGTTGATAATGAATGGATGTTTTATTTAAATAATGATTAGAGGGTTTATTTTTATTTCATTTAAATTAAAAAAAGCAATTTAAAATTAATTATCTTGGGCTTTTTCTACTAGAATGAAATATTAAAGAATTATACATATTACAAAGTAAAAAAATAATAATTAAGAACCGAGAGATAAAATGACTTATTGTTTATTTCTCACATACTCACTTTCTTATTGATGCTTTTGCTTGATTCTTTGTTATGAATAATTAACTCATGAAATTTATGAATGAAATAAAATTCATTCATTTAATATGCTTTGATTTTTTCGAAATGCAAATTTTTATTTTATTTCATCATTGTAATGTTTGAATTCAAATGTTTATTAAATTTTTTGCATTGTAAATGCTAGTTATAGAATTGTATATGCTTTTAATAGTTAGACTTTTATAGTTTGAGAATAAATCTGCATAAAAAATATTTTGCATTAAAATGAAAACATCAGCAATTTTCTAAAACAAATAGATAATTTTTAGACTTTCCTTATTTCAATTATTTCCAATACATCAACAAAATACTGAAAACAAAACCGGTCAAAGTAGGCAATTAAGTTCTAAAAATTCGAGTGCAGAATGGGGTTCAAAATTTTTTGCATAATCTCATTATTCGATTCTAAAGTATATGTTAATTAAATTATTTATCTTAAAATTTAGGCTTCAGAGTCAACAATAATTTTGAAGTAAAAAAAAAAAAAGTACAAACTTCCCTTTCTTAGGCAGTTAGGAATAAAATATATGCAACAAAATTAAATAAACTGAAGTATAATGTTATAAAAAAATTAATTGAAATATTTGGCATGTTTTAGAAACAATAATGCTATTTTATAGAGCCAAACATAGCAGGAAAGCTAGTTTTGTTAGTAATAATATATAAAGAGAAACTATTGCCATTTTAAAAATTTGTATTGATTACTGTAATTATTCAATTGTATTCTTTTAAATTTCAAATAAATATAATTATGTAAAAAAACAGAATAAAAAGAATATGCAAAAGGAATTTAATAACTCAAAAAGAAAGAGACTAACACATCTTTTTAATTACTCTTTGTTATTACTCTATAAACAAGCAATTTATCAATAAATGATTTATTTTTCTTTCTTTAGTTTAAACTGAAAAATTGCTCGTAGAATATAAATATGTGCATAGCTAGTATAATAAATTTTAAAATTTAGTATTTAGCTCTCTACACTGCCAAATTATTTACTGCTTTTTTGGATGTTAAGTTAATAAACAGGTAATTCATGTATAGATACTTATGTAATATTTTCAAGATTAAATAAAACACAGAAATTTTGGTTTATTCATTTAAAATGTTTGTTTTTACCTAACAAAAAATTACTAGTGCTTACAGGATCTAATAAAGTAGAAATTAATCGCTATAAAATGGAATGGAAAAATTTAAACTGAGAAAGAAAAGGCATGTCACATTCTTTCATTATCCATTGATAAGAGAATAAATGCCAATATACAAATAAATTTTTGGCTCAATTTTTTGATTGTGTTCTCAAGTTTAGCACCTTTATTTACATAATTTGTAAATAATACAATCTCTTTCAGTCATGGTTGTTCTGTGAGAAGCAGCATTAAATAGTCAGGATTTTCTTTTCCAATTTTCAAGAATGTAACAAATAATTTATAAAATGCACTTTAATTAAAAATATTAAAATACTAATATTATTTCGTTTTTAAAAAGAAAAATTAATTTTATAGAAACCTTTATACATGAAAACAGTTATTTTCACTCTACAATTTTTTTAGCAATACAGTAGAATAATAACAAAAAACTTCTCACTAATTAATAATTCAAAAAATGCCCAGCAATAAGAAAGAACAAACACATTTTTTTTTAACACAGAAAATTGCAACAAATTAACGCTGAGGTTTGGAACAGTTTTAAATTCATGAAACAAACTGCAGCTAAGTCCAATAAATTAAAATACAAAAAAAAAAAAATATGTTGGCAAAATGACAAATGCCAACCAGATTCTCAAATCACCCACAAGTTGAAAGGAAAGGTATTAAATTTTCAATGTAAATTATATTATTAAAAAGTATTTTCGACCTGAGAAAAACACCTTTCCGCAGTGCCCTAAAACAAAATTTTACCTATGAGCTCTTTCTGAATTAAAAAATAAGATTCATTAAAAGAGTACAGTGTCTTAGAACAGCAACATTGATGGAATGAAGTAAAAATACATGGCAGGAATGGATCAGTTCACGAAAAATGAGATCTTGAAAACGTATGAAAAAAGATGAGTTTGAATAATTAGCAGCACTCCATTGCACTTTCAGATATGCTTTCACTATTATCAGTGGTAGTTACACAACAGTCAGGACTGTCTGTATCCCGCTTCTCTACTTCCTTGGATGAAGTCTTCTCTTCTCCTAGTCTATAAAGAATCTGGAAAGAAATGTATATGATGTAAGAATCTTATATCAATTAACTCCAAGTCCTTAGTAACAGAGAAAAATACTTAGTAAATTGCAGAACATTATACAATTGCAGCTAGTAACAGTATTACAGCAAATAAATTAAAATAATTCATTTTAACAAAATAAGTTTAAAAATTATTACTTACAGATCTTAAAGTCTGTTTAATGAATTCTTTCCTGTAGGACAAATCGAATTTGGGATACATGTTGAAAATCTGTAAGAGAGAGTATATGAGAAAAATACTCGAAAAATTATTTACATTATCCATGTCCTAAATAAAATAATGTTTGATACAGTTCTCTAAAAATTCAAAGTAAAATACAAATAAATTTGCTTATAACGTACATATAAATAGAAGTTTTTATCTCTTTAACCTTTGTTCTAAACTTACAAATGTTTCGCATACTCTATCAAAAGATAAAACAAAATGTTATAGCATTTTTTATGACCTACCTTTTGAATGACTCCATTAATTGTAATGCTTTGTAGATCACTTTGTTCCACAACATCTACAATATGCTTCTTTAAAACACTATCCTGAAAGAAAATTTCGAGAGAATTTATAAGAATTAGAAATATATCCTAAGCACAATTTTTTAATTGATTAAGAATTCATGCCTGAACTTACTATAGGATGACCCACTAAAGATGCCAAAGGTTTATCACAATCTTCATCTTCAGTTGCAGAATCTGTAATTTTTTAAATAAATAAATATATATATTAACATTCATTAAAAATTAAAATTACAGATTCTTGTTGAATGGCAATATGATGGTTTTCACCTCCATCCTAAGTTACTAATAATAAGTTAATATCTTCAAAATTAAGCTATTTAAAATATGCTTAAGTAAGATTTCATTTTTTAAGCAATTTTTTTTAAATCAACACATATTCTAAAGGCAGTTTAAAAAGCTTCTCTAAAAATATATGTAACTAAATACATGTAGAGGAAATTAAAAAAGAAAAAAAAAAACCTTACTAATTTTACTTTGAAAAGCAGTATTTTCTTCTGATTTTTCACTTGCCTGTGAAAAGAAATTACAAATTTTTTACCACATAACAATAAAGAGAAAAGTTATATATATATATAAGCTAATAAGTATAAAATTTTGCTTATTCTAGACAAAATTGACACATACCATATATTTTCAAAGCACTGAAATAAATAACACCCAAAGGAAAAGAAAAAACTTTTTCTGTGTTAAAAAATGACTAAGAATAAGCACTTTACAAAAAGAAAAATAATTCTTTCCTTATCAATAATACATTTAAAAAATCTTCTTCTAAGATTCTATTAAAATTCAAACCCTCCATTTGAAAATATCAAACTTTCTATTATAAAACCCAAAGAATTAGGAAATCAGCATTTGAAATTCTACCATAAAGAGGGACATTAACTGGCACAGGAGTAAGATTTGTTGTTGTGTCTTCTGAAACTGATAACCGGGACAGAAATAAAGAGAGGGAGAAAAAATTGCTCGGTAAAGAATAGATTTCGATTCTTAGAAAATAGTTTCTTTATGTGCATCTTTCTTGTTAAACGGTTAGTATAAAATGTCCCATCATATTGGGCATTTCAAATTATTTACTTTCAGATATAATGTCTCTGAAAATTTTTTAATTTTCCTGATTCCTCATTCGTTCTTTCATATTTTTCAATTCATTTTGAAGAATATTTGTTTAATTTATTGAATATTATATTAGGAAAAATTTCAGATTTAGTTAAAAGCCATAAAGAAGCAAACATAGCAGAAGTGAATATCTTTCCCTACTATCAATACACTATTAGACCCAAATATGTATTCCAGCAATGTGATTCAATTGATAAAGAAATCAAGGTGAATGGTTAGGTTATCACTCAAGACATTTAATGGCATTTGCAGTAAACTAAGAATCTGAAACTTTTTGGCCTTAGAGTTATAAAGTCTGCATACAATTTTTGCTTGTATGCTCTTTCGAAACACATTAATGAAAAATTTAAACATAATTTGCACTGGTGAATAATAAAATTTCATTGCAAAAATGTTGAAATCTGTGTCACCACTGAAAGTTTTGGTCAGGTTATGGCTTTCAGTACCTCAACTACATTTAAAGACTTTCGAAAGTGAACATGCAAGATAGAAAGAAAGGCAAAATATGATGATTAATTTTTATAAAAAAAATTAAGTAGTAAGTTTGCACAATATAAAAGGAAAAAAATTACAAAAATTTATTTTTTTTATTAAAAATAAATGTTTTTAGAAATCCTAAATTAGACTTGAAAAATTGTAAATAACTTTAAATACCCATAAAGTATTTTGGTTGCTAAGTTTAACAAATTTATGATAGGATAATAAATAATGCAATGTCTAAAAAGAGAAAAAATAAAATAGAAAGAGAGAGAGAGGTGTAAGAGAAATATTTTTTACACATAAGATAATGGAAATATATTTAGCTGGAATGAGCATATAAAATACAATTCATTTCATTTCTCAAGCAAAAAAAAAAAAAAAAAAAAAAAAAAACTTTTTAGCTGATTATAAGAAAATCTAAATAAATTATCTGATTGAAACAGTTTATATTTTCATAATATTAAAAATCCAGATGTAATAAAATCCTACTCTCAGAAGTTTAATCTTTTGGTGTTCTAAAATATTTGAATAATAATAATAATAATAAAGGGAATATGTTTTAAGAAGTATTTAGATTTTTCTAAAATACAACGAAAATTATTAATGACATTAAAATGCTATAAGGAATAAAATTTATAATTACATTTTTTGCTCTTTTTGCAGATGGCTCTTCAGCATCAGTGTTTTTTTCAGGAACAATTACTTCAGTCTTTGGAACTTTAAAGAAAAAATATTATAAAAATAATTGCGTAAAAAAAAAAATTAAATATTGTGTGAAAAAGATCTGTCACTTATTTTAAGAACCAAGGATAGGAACTAAAGAATAAATTCAAACAATTAAAATCAAATTACAAATTTTTTAACATTTTTTTTTTTTGAAATCTGGATTTTTATCAAATTTACAATTTGTTCATTTTACTTCAATGTCTCATAAAAGATAATGCATTCTCACCAATATATATAGATATACCATAATTATGAATTGAAATTTATATAACTTTGCTAGAAGTAGAAGCAAATACAAAAGAAAATTATTAAATTAATTAATTCCTGTTTTAGAGTCTTTATATCGAAGTCAATTCTAATGTAATGGACAAAATAATTATATAGGTAGACGAATTTTAGAATGATATTCCATTATATAGTGCTTATGTATAGCCAAAATCTGATAGAATTTGATCATCACCATTTAGCAACAGCTCATATTTACACAGCTTCGTTTATTTACATGTTTACCTAACTAGAATATGTAAGGTAAGTATTTTTTTTTTTTTGATTGGATAAAAAGAAAAGAATAAAATAAATTGGGCAGTTTTAATAATAAATCAAAATAATCAGAAGCAAAAATTTAGAAGAAATGAAAGTATTCAAGGATCATTCATAGAAAGATCCAGACAACATGAATGAATTAGAAATTTATATGTTTTAATTTACCCAAACGGATTTAGGACTACAAGATGCATAAAAATTAATATGGTATCTTTTTGTCATAAAATGTATTTATCAAAAATTATTGGCATGATTAAATTCAACTTATTAATATTCATCCTTTTTGGTGATTATTTCAATACTATTAACTTTATTTGAATTACTTTTAATTAAATATGTTATTTAAAAAAATTAAATTAAAGACTAGGCCAAAAATTAATGTACTGTTATTAAAAATTTAATTATTTTTTGGTGATTTCTTTCCAAATGTAATACTGACATTTTTTTTATTTATTTCAATCCAAAAGTCATTTGTATCAATTTCCACTATCCATAAACAATGGCTAATTTATGGCACATTTCTGATACAATTTTGATGTACTTGATGAAAAAACCATATATTAATCTTAAGTCTTATCCTTCCTGTTACGAAAGAATTTTAATTTTAGAAATTGAATGCTTAAGTTTTTAATATTTGATATAAAATTAATATTAAAAGCTCATGCAATGTAATTTTTCCCCCCATTTAAATCAATAAAAAATGTAGAAATTTTAGAGCCTATACATATAATAAACCATTTTCCAAGAGATAATTTTTGGAAAAAAAAATAATAACATTTACAAATTTGAAAAACAACAAATGAGTAAAGATCTTTTAATAATACTGAAAAGTTTCACTTTTGAAATAAAATAGTTCTCAAATGTATCAATTTAAAAAAACAGGAGATCTACATTTAATATTATATAAGAAATTATTTTCCTTTTGTTTAGTATAGAAAGATTTAATTTTATATAATAGTATTCATTGTTATTCACCATAGAAAGAAACTGCACAATGCATCAATACATTATACAATAATAATAATTAAAAAAAAAAAAAAAGGAAAGGGAAGAAAGAATAAACCACATGAAGTCAGTTTAAATTCCTTTGAACTTATCCTTGTTTCAGAGTGAAAAAAACGTAAGCACTCATTTTAATCAAATATTTACAAGCCAAGTATAATTTTAAATTATAATTTATTGGCAGTTTTGGAGAAATTAAAAGAACAAAAGAAAACAAATAGACTTAAGAAAGATTTCATGACTACAAATCTGTTTCATAGTGAACATGGAGATCATGTCTTCCCACTTAAAATGCTGTGAACCAAATGAAAATTTGATGAAATTATGATTTCCATACAAAACATAAATTCAAAAGCCCTTCATAACTAGTTCAAGAATGGTAATGGGGAAAGTAACTAGTATTTTTTAAAAACTGTTCTAAAAATGACAATCATTTAATGAAATGATAAAAATATAATATTTACCTTGGGTAACTATTGTAGGAGCAATGGTTTGTGGTATACCAATTAACTGACTGGGTTGTTGTACCCCTTGGATTGCAATAGGTTGATTACAACTGACGACAGGAACAACAGCTATTCCAGTAATAGGAGCTTGATCTAAAGAAGGCAAATAAATATATTGCACTTATTTTCAACAAAATAAAATCAATGAACATCATGTGAAATAGAGCATTAAACATATCTTCAATTATTTTTAAGAAACAACTCATTTTCTGAGACATTTAATAGAAGGGGGAGAGCTAAATTTATTTAATAAAATGGAAAAGGAGATCATTAAAAAAAATTTGGAAGCAAACCATCAAATTACATCCAAATTTTATATCATTTCTGATTAATGTTTGCTTAACTTTAATTTTCAGAAAAAAATTATCGGTTATTTTCAGAAAAAAATTATTTATTTTATTTGTAAAAGTATAGGCAGTCAGGTGGTGGAAAAAAAGTTTATTCTAAGCTGATATTGCGAAATATAACAATGTGTTTGTAGAATAGATCACAGACTTTAGAATTAATAAGAAAAAGTTCGAAATCAGTTTGAGTTTTTGCACAAATTAGAACTCTACCTGATAATTATTATTTCCTTCTTTCAGCCAGTCCAAAGAAAAATGCCTCATTTCATGTCTGATAATGCTACAGTAATTGAGGAAAAATAAGATCTTTTATCAATAAATCAAGCTTTACTTTGGAAGATGATTCTCTCTTTTACTGAAGACAAAAGAGACCAAGTAGGCAGAAAAGCCTATTATATGGAAGATATGGAAAGGTTTTTGCAAAAATTTGCGTGGTAGCAAATAAAGACATCCATATTTCCCATAAAAAAATTCTAACTGCAATGAGATTTTGCTATGAAATGCTTTATCTGTAAATTGATAATACCGATGACTTTTGGTTAATGGAGGACAACACATGCCTTCAGCTTGCCATTCTATAATTAACAATCTAAAGGAGCACGGTTTTGAAAATGATGGCTAATTAAATCAGTCTCCATATCCAATAATAAATCACTTCAAATTGTGTATTTTTTTGTTGCATATTATTGTAGACCATAGGTTCCCAACATGGGCGATAACACCCTCTTGTGGGCATTTGAACCTTTCACGGGGGTGGTAAAAGACCCAGAGAAAATTAGGGGGGTTGATATTGCACGAAGAGGTGTCAGAAGATTAATCAAACATAGTGTACAATGATTTCAAGGAATGATTCCAGGACATTTTTAACATGGACATACCAGACTGGGTTTGGGATCTTTTTTCCTATGTCAACACAGCAGGATCACCTCAGTTAGAAAAACAAATAGAACCTACGACAAATGAAGAAAATTAAATTCAAGAATGTCTATCAAGAATTTTGGTTGCAGAAGTCGATTTCACAACTGCATTCAGGATTACGGTCGATTGTTCAACGACTTCTGATAGCATTCCCCTCTTCATATTTAGCAGAACATGGATTGAGTGCTGAGGCAACATTGTTAACGAAAAAGAGAAATCAACACCATATTACTGAATACAGCAACTCATAATTGTTTTTAAGTGAAATCGAGTCAGATATAACAAGCTCCTTAAAACGCATCAAATTCAGCCTTCTCATTAATTTAGAAATTCAATGTCTTTAACTTTTAATAAAAATACTTTTTAGTATAATTAAGTATGCGTTTTGATGGGTCTCTGAAACTTTCAATTTATTTATTTAGAAAGCAATATTTTATTGCAAATTACGTCGTGTCATCGAAACCCCTGTCTGCTCCTATAACAAGTAAGGTAAAACTTTTTTTAATAAAGAAGAAATTCAGTATATTAATATAATTAAGTATGCGTTTTGATTGGTTTATAATGAATTATTTCGTATAATCAAAATCCCTACCTGTCCTTATGACAGGTAAGGTGAAACTTTTATTCCTCTTTTTTTAAATTAAACAAGAAATTCAGTAGGGTTTCAATTCTAACAATATTCTATATATTAGAATTTTTTTTAATTCTTGTTTTCACCACGCATTATGTATGCTCTTATTTCTCTGGGATGGTAGGGGGGCGATATTGAAATAATCATTAGAAAAGGGGGCACCAGTTCAAAAAAGGTTGGGAACCTCTATTGTAGACTATATATTGGAGAATTGAAAAATGCATTTTATCTTTCAAGAAAATATTTTTTTTGTAGCGTTTTATTACGAGAAATTAAATTGCCAGAAAAATAAATTCCAAATATTTTTTAAAAATAAATTACAGTTGATTTACAGTTAATTTCTATTTAATGAATAATATAAAAAAGTGAAAAGTTTACGGATGAGGGATATTCTTCATATCAATCTTGCACTAAATCATTAAACTAAAATCATTAAGAATCTGATAAGTCATCAGGAATATACTATCTGTCAATTGGTGAATGTTTTCTAGCAGCCATTTCTAAAAGAGAGGGGGGGGGAGTGAAATTTTAGCAGTGGTAATATACCTTCCTTCAAATGCTGCAATTTAGTAGAGAACTAAGTTGTGGCAACTGCGACATCTGTTGGCCAAAACGTAAGATAAACGACCAATACTGTATACAATTTGTTTCAATGGTTGAATGGGGAAAAATGGGATGTGTTCCTCCATAAAGAAGCACATATGACTGCAAAATTGTGGGATGATCAGCCACAGGGTTAAGGCCTAACTAGAATAGCAATTATTTCAAATTCCAAATTTAGAATTGCCTATGAACCGAGGAAAAAAAGGTCTTCTTCTGCTGGTCTATTCTTGCCATTTTGATGACATACAATTTTATTTAGAAAATGAAAAATATTTCCATGGATACATTTCAAATACAGAACACAATTCTTACAGTGCATTGTTCATCCAGTGAGGTTTTCTTTATCAGTGAATTTCAATGGAACAACATAGTTGAAATGCAATTATTACCTTATTTAAAATTCATCCATTAATATTGAATTCAAATTAAATTTAGCAAACATTAAGTTAAACATAAGTTTAACTTTCAGAAAAAAGAATATTCTCTTTTTTATTTACAAAATAATGCTTTATCATCCGACAATAAGTTTTCAAACACAATAATAAAATTTAAAAATTCAAACCAATGACATAAGAAATAATAATCATTCAGAACAAAATATATCAATAAACGTTCACTACCACACACACACACACAAAAAAAAACTTACATGCATTCAGATTTTGACTATATAGTTTTTTATACTGTTCAACTTCTGGCAAGTTAACATCTGCAAATGAAGTAGCTGGTTCTGATTTCTTTTGTTTTGCTTGCTTTGATGGAGTTGATTTTCTCTTTCTTTTTTGCTTGGAAGGAGTACTTTTTTTGGCAGGAGTGACAGAGCGAGCATCAACAATGGACTGCAAGCAAACATACATAAGTAAGATACTACTAATTTGCATTAAATAAAAAATTTACTACAGTTAAAATGTAACATGAAAAATAACTATTGATAATTTTTCAACCAATCGCAGAGCAAGGAGATATAGATAACAAAAATGCAAATTTTTTAAGATTTTATTTTGCCGTTTATGGTTTTAAAGCCAAGAATTGAATCAGGAAGTAAGGAATAGGAAAAATTTTTTGGCAATTTGAATAATAAATAATTTACTGTATCATTTGTTATTCGATTGTTTAGTTCATGAAATGAAATGTAAAGCTAAATAAAAATAATAATTTACTTTTCATTAGTCAGTCAGCTAAATGAAAAGTAAATCATAATTAAGGATCTAATCACCACATCCCTGTATTTGAGAGTCGATTCCAAACCTTTTTTCTATTACTAACAGTAAAAAAACCTACACAGTTCTTCAGCATTTATCTTAAATTTACCGGAGTAAAAATGAGAAACCTAAGTAAAATAATAAATAAATAAATAGATTTAATTTTTAGATACGCTTAACACAAAAAAAGACTAAATTTGATGATTAAATGTTTCAGAAAATCAACTTAACATAAATTATACTTATCTATATCATCTAAATTGTGTACAATATTGTTGTGCTTACTTAACGAAATAATATTAGAAAAATAATTAAATTTCATACACTTAATTTAAAATCAAAGCTATACTAATATTTTAGAAAGGAAAGACCCCAACCAAATGACAATTTTTAAACAAAAGAAAAGCAATTTATATTTAACTATTGTTATGTATTTGTTTATTACCATTTCAGTTATTATATATATATTTTTTTTATGGGAAGATAGATATTTCTCATGATCTCCAAATTTAATAAAACAAATCTATCAACTTTGTGCAGAAATTATAGAAACTATTAATTGAAAAAAAGTTTAAACATTTCTGACATAAGGTTTTTTAAAAAAAAGGTTGAAAAACGACAGATTTTTTAAGATACGCAGATGTAACTTTTTAAAATAGCAACTAAATATAACTTTAAAATAGTTCATGTTTTATTAAGAGCAATTTTGTTTTTTAATTTTTAATTGTAAAGTATATCTTATCTAGATGTACTAGTTCTGCAATTGGTAATAATGCCAAATTCTTTAAAATGAATTAAAATTTTTGATTACTTCATCATATATACCAGGAAGAACATTAAATGAACGGGGATATTTTTGAAATTTCCAATATATGAAATAATCTTGATAAAAAAAAATTGCACAACTTTGAAATATAATTCAAAGAAGCTTGTTAGTCATTACTTCAAAAAATATGTATCATACCAAGAATAACTCTCATTTAATATTCAAAATTTCTGATACATTTCAAGGAATTAGATGAACTAGTCTTATACTAGGAGTACTTATGTTCATAATGTTAGAATAATAATTTTAAAAGGCCAATGTAATTAATTGGTTCATTAATAGCATGCAAGAAAATAAGGTTTATGTTGAAATTAAAGGATAGTTATAGCATGTCCATGGCTACATACCCTGAAAAAAAAAAAAAAGATTTGCTAAACAATTTTCAATTATAATCATGTTGACTTACAATAAAACGTCACTTTTTAAGTTGGATATACAGAGTTTTTAATATTAATTTATAATAGAAGGGAATTTAATGCTTTTATTTGCAACAGTCCTCAGTTTTTTTCTTAAAATTAATAATAAAAAAATTGCAGACATATTTTCCTTTTTACAACAAAATTAATGTTCATTTTTTATTGCAATATTCTTTGATTTTAGTTATGATTAAATAATAGCAAACTAAGTTTATATCCTAACTTTTTTTTCATGTATCTGACAAGACACACACACAAACCCTAACCCTTAAAGCTTCTTAATTTATCTTTAAAAAATAGTGGAAAGATTTCATCTTTTCCACAATCATTTTTAAAAACAAATTAACTTGAATAATTATTTGTGCTAATTTTTTGATAATGAAATTCAAATAATCCCAAAAGTAGGGCTCGGAGTCACATTCTTTTCACAATAACATTTAGTACAACACATATAAGAAACTACCTTTTGGCCTAATCTCAATTGTGCATGAGGAAAGAATGTAATTACTTTCATCTTAGTGGAGTTGAGTTTAGTTATATTATTGCTCCGTTTTTAAGTAATACTAGACTATTTTGAGATAGACCTCATAATTATGAACTGCAGTCAGATAATGCGGTCAGCATCATAGCTGGCACTCCCTCTCCAAACTTCCACACCACACTAGAAGAAGGACATTTTGACCCAATGGATTTAACATGTACCAGACCCACTTACATGAGTTCTTTGGTAGAATCAGTTTTCAAACCTAAAACAATTAGGTTCAGACACCGAGACTTTACTACCATGCCAATGCAGCACGTTGAAAATAGAAAGCTCGACTTCAGGAATTAAAAATAAGAAATAACTTGTGGTGGTAAATTCATAAGCTACATAACAACTTCTGGATAAGTGTGTACACTTTTGTCACACAGTTATGCTATGGATCCACTGGTCGTAATATCAAATCACAAGAATGCACATTGTGACCCCGGTTCAGAACTAACTAATGCAACCTTCGTGGCGCCCTCTGCGGGTAGTAAAAATGGCCATAACGCTTGGTACAACAAAAACACTTGGTGTGATAACATCGTTTTTCTCACCTCCAACTCACTAGAGGGGGAGTAATGTTTTGGTAAGTTCATAAGACACATAACAGCTTCCAGACATGAGTGTACACTTTTGTCTAGTGGTTATGTTACGCAGCTACCGACAGGCATTCGAACGTTAAGAAGGCACAAACTCGTCACTTATCCAGTACACAATAAAGATTATATATATATATATATATATATATATACTTAACTGAATTAGGGCAAATACAAAATGATAAAAATTTGCTAACATTTTTTAAAGAGTGGAGGTAAAAAAATGTTAAAAGAAAATAATTACAATGGCAAGGGGTGCAGAAGCTGCTTGACTGCTAACAGGTGTGTTTGCAGTTGAAGAAGCCCCAGATCCAGAATCTAAGTAAAAATGAATTGAATCTGTAGCATTCAAAGTAAAAGGATACTTTCATTAAAAGTTCTAATCTAATAAAAGTGTACAAAGCTATATACAAAAACACTTATAATTTATACAAGATAATTATTAAACTACATGAAAAAATAAAACATAACTTTTAAACCGTAGGCAAGATTCAGTTAAAATAGGACATGTCAGGAAATGTTGAACACAGTGATTGTCAAGGTTTACTATAGAAAGCAATAATTGCCCAACTGTGACTCAAAATTAATTTGAGTCTTAATACAAGTTGAGTGCAACTAGGCCAAGTTTTACAACAACAAAAATGTGATTGAAAATCCCAAAAGAACTGGTAATATTTGTGATAATAGTGTTGATCATCAATCATAGAAACATTTGAAAATATCAAAAAAACACAAACTGCATTTTAAGATAACCCAACAATATCTATCAGACAAGCTGCACAACAGGCAGGATCCAACGGGCTGATTTTGTGATAAAATGATGCTTAAGACCAAAAGTTTTTTCAGTACAAATTTAAACTTATGAAACCAATTCCATTAAACAACATTTAGCAATCAAGAATTTGATATGAATATAGTTTGGTGAAGTGATGAAACCCACTTTCATTTGGATAGGCACACCAAGAAGCAGAACTGTTACACTTGAGAGACTGAAAATCCCCATTTTGAGAGAGTAAAGGTTTTTCACTTCAAACAAGTAACTGGTTGGTATTGTTACGGATTTCCTATCTGCAGGGTTCGTTTAGTGTGTAGTAGTTATATGGTATGACAACAAACATAATCCCTTTTGTAGGAACACACTAAGACGTTTATTTTCAAGACAGTACAGCACAACGACAACAATTATGTACAGCACAAACATGACAATTATTTAAAGTTGAGACAAGCCCACAGCAGCATACAACAATGACAGTAACCCATAAGTAGTAACAACGTCCACAGCACACAAAGTGGTCAGACAGGATTCAGCAGGAGAGAGGATCTACGGTCTTTCCAGACAGCTGAAACACTTCCTTCTCCATTTAGCTGCCGACTCACTACTTCAATTCATGACAACAGCAATTCAACACTCCGCCACTACTTCGTTATTCTCTCAATGATTCTGACCCACTATTCAACACTACTCCTCAGTACAAGACTGTGGTCAGATGAGAAGAAGAATTCATGTAGTGGCTTTAAAAATCATTTCAGTTTAAAATGCACGAGTCTGATTTCCAGAAATGATCAAATGCCTGGCTTTGAGAGATATTTCTGTAGGTTATACATATATAACATGCCCATCGTGAAAAGGTTAAGGATTATATTTGCCTGCATTTCATGGAAATTTTCCAATTTCTCTGTTTTCTCTTTATCTCAACACTAGTGATTCATTTTTGTGGGGTAATTTTAAAGAGAAAATTTAAGCAAAAGTCCCCCAAACCATTACCGAATTTAAAACTCCCATCCAAGAGTCCTGAGATTTCAGAGATTTATTCTACTTGCATCAAGTCATCTTGCCACTGATAGCAAGTAATTCAAACTAAATTTGAATAAATGTAGTTATTTCTAAAAATTTAAACTAATTTTCAAAAGCTTTTAAAAAAATTAATATCTATGCATTACAATACTTTGATTAATCAGAATTGTCTTATTTCCAAGCTAAGTTAATAATCCACTTTGAAACACTATTAATAAGAACTGTAATAGAGTACTTAAAATTTAATAGTTAAATAGTAAATATCATACTTTCAACAGCTGGATAAATTGCTGGTGTAACAACAATATTTTCTACAGGAGTAGTGCTAGAGACAGATGATGTACTGGTCTAAAATAAAGTAGAAAATGGTGCTTTAGCATTTTGAATAACTATTACATCTGAAAATTTATATATTAATGCAAACCTTTTCTCCAACAAAATATATATATTTCTTTAAAACAGAACGTACCACTTCAGTCTGATTAGTTGGTTTAGCAACACCTGGTGGCAACACATCATCATCTGGAATAGAAATAAATATTTCTTTAAAAAAGGAAGAAAAAAATACATTCAGTTCATCAGGATAAAAATTGTTACATTTATTTCTAAAAATATATTAGTATGATTATGAATGCTACAACTTCTTGAAAATATCTTCCACATCAAAATTTGCACATTTAAGAATATTAAACAAAAAAGACAATTGTGCTAATATCAGAAGACATGCAATAAGTGTTATAAGAAGGAAGATTAATAAATTCATGACCTGATATACAAACTTTCATTCTTTGAAATAAAATTAGAACATCGAATAAAAGTTAATAAATCAGAAGACTCACCAACTTTTAATTTAGTATATTCTGCAAGAACTTGGGTCAAATGGGTTGCCAATTCATGCTTTGTAGAATTTCTCAAATCTACCGATCTAGTAGTCAAAACACTAGAAATTTTTCTTAAACTGTGAAAAGTTAAACTAAAAGAAGAAAAAATATATATATTTATTTATTTGAACATAATATAAGAGAAAATGCAAATCACTTCCAACAGTGTAGTTTTTATTATTATAAAGATAGATAACTAGACTAAACTGATACCAGAGATTCTCAAAGGAAAACCACAATTTATGATTTTTATTAGTTTGATAAATTTCTAAGAAATAAAAAACAAAAGAGAATACATGTAACTTACTATTCTAAATACATTTTCCGTTGTTGAAATTCTTGTGAATCAACATCGAAATTAAATCCTTTGAAGGCAAAAATATTTTGGCGAATAACCTTGGCCTAAAACAAAAACATTCATATTTTAAATAAATTTTTATTTCACAGTTAGCTATACAATCAATTTTAGGTAATCTATTGATAAATAATAATAATTTTTATACCATCTATTAATAAGTGAAAATCCAGAATTTCGTAAAGAATTTAAAATTTACTAGCCAATACATCAGCAGTTTTCTCTAATTCAATTAGTATATTTTTAAACAATAAAAGATTACAAAATCAACTTCCAAGACATGTTTTCTCAGGTAACATAAAAAGATAAAAGTATATAACTGAATAATGATTTAATGGCCTGCCCAATCCTATTTTCAAAGCAAAATGATTTTTTAAACTTTGAATTAACATTATACAGATTGCACTATATATTGAGCAGATATATTTGAAATGCAACCAGTTTAACAATTTATAAAATTTAATAAAACAAACAAATCATATTTTCAAGATTTACTTACATCACATTCTGTCATAAATAAAAGTTTATGGACATCAGTAAGATATTCACAAGGAAAACAGGCAACTCTCTGGAAAACTATAAATCATAAAAAAATAAAGTTATAAAATTGCACATGTAAAATAAAAGTTTCATCATTACAAAATGTATTAACAAATTCATTAACTATTCTTGGATGTTTCTTAATATATATTGGACTGACAATAGGATTTAGATAATTAAAATATAGGCAAATCGACTAAATTTATTTTAAAGAAATGTTATAAATATAATATTTTAAATCATTTTCAAGTGTGTATATTATATAATTATAAATAATTTTATTATTATTCTATTAATTTAAACATAAAACAGGATGAAAGTAAAACAAATAATTTTCTTAATGTAATATTTAAAAATCATTACCTCTTTTTAAATCACTTAATTTCCCAGATTGATTGGGAAGGTTTAAACCTGAAAAACAGAAGATTACTAATGAAAATCTTTGCATTTGATAAATATTGTAAAATGTATACATATTAATCAACAACAAAATCAATATTATATATCAGCCATTCATGATTGAGAGGTTGAAATATCAGAAAAATATTTTGCATTTTTTATAATTTGCTTTAGGTTTTCACAAAAAAACAAAAATGATGTTAAATTCAACAAGGTGAAAGCCTTGCTTTGGAGCTTTATGATGGCAATTTCACATGCTTCATAATTTTGAATTATGGTAATGTGTCTGGAATAAAAATTCTCTGCATACAAAGCAATATAAGAGGAAGCATAAGAACAACACTAATGCACTACTTACAAGAGTATCAATATATCTTTTGTTTTGGAAAAAGCTAAGGAAACTAAGCAATAATTCAATATTGCTGATAATAATATATCAACTAAATATTCATAAATATAAAAGAAAAAAAATTCAGATTTTAAGAGAAAATGAGATACTGATCATTTTCCTCATGCTTTCCAATTTAAAGTTACGCAAAATTAAAGAGTCAGACGGAATAATAATATTGTTATCACACAATTTTTATTAAGACAGTGCATATTGAGAATGTTTTATTATGATAGTACCAGCGGGTGACCGAGCTCCGCTCGGAAAAAACAGGTATCGAAGCTAACTCGAAGATTTAAATTTTCAATTGTGATTTATCAAAACAATACATGCCATAAGAAAATTTGTGAATCCATTGGTGAAAAGATAACCGGTTAAAGTGCACCATTGTAAACTATTCTAAACAAAGTTAGAGTTTGGAAAGGGAACTATTCTATACAAAGGTAAAGTAAAAGTAAAGATTGAAGTGTGTTGAAGTTCAATATTTTTGACAAATTTATTTAGAAAAACCAAACATATATACGTACATAAGAAACATATTATAAACCTATAACAGCATAAACATAAACCTTTATTAGTTCGCCATATTGGCTATAGATGGCAGCACGTTACCGCTTGAAAATTTAAGTAGCCATTATGGCGAACTAATAAAGTTTGAAAATATCCTATCTGAAACTCCGAACTGCTCGACCGTAGCGCTTCAAAACCGGCGCCAATCGATTCCTCGTGGCCAAAAACCCCAGACCCCCAAGTTTACCGGAGTTTATTAATTCTGGGGCGATTTTCGACTTGGCAACCATTCCTTGTATTATAGTATTAGATTTATGTGCAAAAAGCATTCTTTTCCACCATTGATTCATATATTTGTACATTAATTTCTGAAATATTGCAGACTATTCAGTCATCAGTTTCATTTTTTTTTCTCTCTTTTACAATTTAATTTATAGAATTGTTTTGTGTATGTTGGATACATTTTCCTTTTCTGAAACTTTCACCTGTTTTTCTAAAGTGTAAATATCTCATATATGCTAATTTTGAATACTATGGTAAATTTCGATATCAGAGCATTTATTTAAAATACTTCCATAAAAAATATAAAAAATACTTCCATACATAGTTTATTGAACAATTACTTCCATAAAAAATATTTCCATACATAGTTTGTTGAATAATTACAGAAATTTCTTTCAGAGTTTCATTAGCATACTCAAGTTAATAGTAAATCCACTTTCTATGCAGTCATAATAATCCACAATACATGAATTATTTTAATAACTTCTTCCAAATAATAATATGTGAACTTCAAACCTTATTAGAAATAAACTACACAAATCCCTTTCCTTCCTTAAGTGAATCGAGCAATTCTTCGTATTTGCTTTAGCTTTTTTCAAGAAAAATTCAAACTGGATTTTTGTGTACATGCAGTGGAAATTTGTTTGAGGATGAGGAAACAATTTAAAATTGGTTTTCATATAATACTGTATTGTTTTTTGATAAATGTAAATTTATTTAAACAAGAAACAGCTCTTAAAATAGCAAGTACTCAAATATTTTTTGTACTATTCTTCACAAATATAAAACGTTCTGCTGATAAGGCTCATCTTCAGTAGACTCAATAATATTCAATTAGCTCTAGTCATTAATCCAACTATGATACTTATTCTCAATTTTGAAATTGTATTAATTTATGCATAAGAAAAAGGCATAAGATTCCATGACTGATCTTGTTTAGTTTATAGAGCTACATATGTTGTATTCTTGCAATGTTTAAAAAGATTGTTTTTTCAAATATTAAAAAAACTAAGAAATAAAATCCCCCCCCCTCTCTCTCCATATATATAGGAGGGCAATCCCCCCAAAAAGGTCTATATTTTTAGATATACAAAGAACCGTTTACTTTCTATAATTGCTGCATCACTTTAAAGATTGAAGACTGCTTTATTTTTCAACATAATCGCCATTTTGATCGATGCATTTTTGTAGAAGCTGTGGCAGTTTTACAATGCCCATGTCATACCAGCTTGTCGCCATGCCCTTCAGGAAGTGTTGAACCTCATCAGCGGAGCAGAACCGACGTCCATACAAATGTTCCTCCAACTTAGGGAACAGGTGGAAATCGCTGGATACTAAGTCAGGACTGTAGGGTGTGTGTGTGCGATGACGTTCCAACCAAAATTTTGCAGGAGATCAATGGTTTGACGGGCGATGTGAGTACGGGCATTGTCGTGGAGAATGCTTACACCCTTGCTTAACATCCCTTTTTTCCAGTTCTGAATTGCTCTTCTGAGTTTCTTCAGTGTTTCACAGTACCTGTCAGCGTTGACTGTTGTCCAAGCAGGCAGAAAGTCAACCAAAAGTACCCCCTTCCTGTCCCAAAACACAGTTGCCATGACTTTACCAGCAGATTGTGTTTGCTTGAATTTTTGTGGCTTGGGCGAAGAGGAATGTCGCCACTCGCGTGACTGTTGCTTTGTCTTAGGTGTAAAGTGGAATGCTCAGGTGACAATCGAGTCCAAGAAGTTGTCCTTTTCGTCTCCATAGCGGCGAAGAAATTCGCTGGAAGAATCAACCCGTTGCCATTTGTGGTTTTCTGTCAGCATACGCGGCACACACCTTCCGATATTGCAACTTTTCCGTTAAAATCCTTGTGAATGGTGCTTCTGGAAACCTCAAAATGCAGAGAGCATCCAGAGTGATCCTCCGATCTTTACGCATGAGTTCCGCACCTTTCGCGATTGTTTCGTCGGCAATCGACGGCCTCCCGCTCCTTCCTTCGTCATGAATTTCAGTACGACCGGCTGTAAACTCTTTACACCACTTGCGAACGTTTTTGACATCCATGCACGACTGTCTATACACTTCCGTCAATAGGTGGAGAATTTCAACCGGTTTAACGCCTTTTGCGTTCAAAAATCGAATAACTGCGCGCATTTCGCGGTAACGTTTGTCGGGAGCTCCATTTGGAATGGCTGCCAAGCCAAGACTGAGCATCCCAGAGAAGTGCCTGCGTGCTTATGTGGTAGCGGAGAAGGCACCACTCACAATAGTGTTGCCAATAAACGTATTAAAACTTTCTCCACGTCCCCAAAAAAATAGGAGACCTTTTTTTTGGGGATTGCCCTCGTATATATATATATATATATATATATATATATATATAATTTGGGTTTTAAGAAAAATTTCGAAATTCCTAGCATTTTCCTTCTTTACAGATGATTTTCAAGTTCACTATGTTTGTATTTTCTTGATTTTCCTGCTATTGTGTCAACCTTATAAAGGCATATATATTATAAGTTTTGATCTAATTACCATGACAGTAGTTAAAAAAATGTAACAATTCAGTAGTCCTTGACAATCAAATACATATTTTTTTAATAAAAATATAATTATCTGTATTATTACATATAAAAAAGTGCACAACCGAAATTGAAAAGTAATTTTAAATAGCATGGTTTAAAAAATTGATGAGCCTTGCCTTAAAATTGACCTCAATATACAAGAATTAAGCAAAATATAGCTATAAAACATTAATCAGAGGAATGTATTAAGATCCCCACATAATAGCTATAAAATCTTTAAATACAAAACACAAATTTTATTTGAAAATGTAGGCATTTCGAAGAATTAAAATTATTTAAAGAAATATATGAAAATGTCAGTAATTGGAACAAATAAAAAATGTAACCAAACTAAATATTAAAAACAAACATACCTGCAGGAGGAGTTATTCCTGGCTGGGAAAAAAAAAATGAATCAAAAATATAAATAACTAGTACAACATCAATAATAATTATATTTCAAAATAAATACATGATTTCAATATTTAATAAAAATGAGATTAAAATTAAAGTTAACAAAAATCCATGACAAGTAAAAGAATAAAAAAAATAAAGATAAGATTTCTAATTCCTTAAAATATAAGAAAAAAATCATTATAAATTCAATATTTTCAACTTTCAAGCTATATTATTTTTATTTACCTTAATTTCTCATTTTTGACAATTTAAATTTTTAATTGAAATTGCTTATTTTTTATATTATCCAATCCCCGTCTACACCCCCTAAAGAAGCATCTTCTAAATTTTTTAATCTGAAAGAAAACAGGTACAGTAAACAAATAAATAATCCATAATGTGAGCAATTATGTTCAAATGATAAAAATTCAATCTGCTTTTGGATCCATGTAACCATTATATGTAAGTATACAATGTTTTTAACGGTAATAAAATTTCAAAACACTTGTTGGTTTGCTAATTGGCGTTTTAACACTTATTGATATAGTTGAGATTTTGCAGAAAGAGGAGGGGTGGGGGGAGAAACATTCTACAGGAGCTTCAAAAAGTTTTTTATAAGCTTTAGAATTTCATATAAATATTTTGAAAACTATTTTTAATCAATGACAAATATAAGAAATAAAAGTAAAAAATATATTGAATTTCAAAGGTTTGTATGAAAAAATAAATGACAAGCTATGCAATTTTGAAAAATTACATTTGTATCGATTAAATCTGAATATGAATGACAGAGAAAAAAAGAATTTTCTCTCATTTCTTTTGTTTATTAGAAGTTCTATTTTCAACTGGTGGTTGATACAGGACATTAAAATCAGGGAGACATATCTATTTTTCTCCCTTTTTTAACTACTGTTACTACTACGACTACTACCATGTTGAAAGTATGCCCATTTTTTATTAAAGAAAAGAACATTTTAGAAGTAAAATGTAAAAATCATATTTCAACAGCTGAGGCGAGCCATATCTATAATTCGCCAAAAGTATCTAACTATATGGCAGCTGTAAAAATGAATACAGCTAAAATAATACATGTAAAAATAAAACATTGACGAAATAATAAGCAAAAAATAGAGACTATGTTCAATAAAATGAATGAAAGGATTAACTCAGTTTGGAATCGATGTATGGAGCAATCGACAAAAGTATTGGCTACAAAAACTGATCTAAATGCATCGGCACGCAGGATTTCAGAAGTTATAAAAGAGAAAACACAAAAATAATACTTTTGTTGACTAATAATCACCTTCCCTGGTGGATCTTATCTTGTCACAGATTTCAAAAATTGAAAATTTTGTTTCCAAAAAGATCTCTTTGTTTCAACTCAAAATCAGACTGGATACAGTACAAAAAATATGCAGCAAAATTTCATTTTCATATTATAAAGGCTAGTTGGAATTATTGGGATAAAATTTGCAATATTTCTACAAATCCTAGAATGTTTTACTCAATAGTCAACAAGTTTTACAATCATTCAAACCAAGACGAATATCTGAAATATCATTCAGCATAACAATCGCTTTATTGCAAACCCATCTATATGTGGATATTTTTTTCCTGGAAGTTGTTTCGAGCATGAACCAATTCCACTTGATTATAATGAAGACTACACTTCTTGCCTTAATACCTCTATTCCCCTACAGGAAATCAAATATGCTATTAAAAAAGAAAGGAATTCCACACCTGGTGCCGATGGTATTACCACAAATTCATTTAAAAATCTCAGCATCACAGATCTAACAAATACCACATCTGACTTTCAAGAGGCTCTTACATCTTATATGCCAGAGGAATGGAAACATTCAATCATTGTTCCAGTTCCTAAACCTAATAAAGTCAAAACAAAAATATTTTCTTATAAACCAATTTCTCACTTCTTTTTTCCCAAAAACGTTTGGAAGAATTTTAACTCAGCATATAATGATTTCCTTCCTCTCGTGGACAATCAAATTGCAATATATACAATCCATACAGTAATTATAGAATCCCATAATTTAAATATTTTCTCAGAATTAAGTTAGGTCTGAAAAGTGTATGATTCGACTGACATTGATGGTTTCACGCTGAAGTGCCTTCAGCTTGGTATCAAAGGCAATATTGCAAAGGTCATGCACAATTTCTCCAAAACCGAACTTTTCAAGTTCGTTGGAGAAACTCTCTTTCAGGAAAAACCTCTCAGAAAGGTTTGGCTCAATGTAGTATTGTATTTCCCATTCTCTTTGCTGTTTTTCTTCCCAATTTCTTTGAAGCCCTCGATGTTGGTGTGGAACACTCAATTTCTGTTGATGATGTATGAGCACGAAAGATAAAAACATTATTGGATGCAAAATACAATGGAAAACATCCACAAATGGTGCACTTATTGGAAACCTAAAATCACCTCCGAGAGATGTTCAATTGCTGACCTATCAAAAAAAGAAATTGCAATCGACCTTCGAATTACATATGCTGGTTTCCTTTTCCCTTAGAAATAATATATGAAATATTTAGGCATCAATTTTCCCAAAAAGAACTAAAATGGGATAATATAAAAAAAAATTTAAGAACTAAAGCACTTAGAAAAATTAATGCAATCAGTATAGCAAACATAACCAATAATAGCATTTTAAGTCTATTTTACAACAGCAGCTATATTACCAATAAATTCTCTAAAACTCAATATAAAGCCTGTAATTCAACACAAACTATAGCTCTTAGAATAGCACTTGGACTGCTTAGATGGACAAATTTTGTCCTAATTCAAATCGCTGGTCAGGAAATGCTATCTGAAAAAATTAAAAAATTGCCTGTACGATTCTTTTTCAGGGAACTGATCAATGACACTCACTCACCTCTTTACCGACATAATTAAAATCCTCCAATCAAATTAGTAAAAAAAGATGAAATTATAATTGAAAAATTATTTGCAAATCTGAACCATATTATTCCTAAACCATATCCCATTATCTTCCATAACAACTTTTGCAAACTTCATCTTTGAGACTTTAGTTTTCAAAATAAAGCTCCGCCTAATTACATGATCAAGAATCTCTTTAAAGAAACTGCATGCAAGATTATTTTATTATAGCTATGGGCTAACCCAAATCTCAAACTTTCACTTCTATTGCAGGAATCTATTGTAATCAATCCATCATCTTTAGAATTCACCCCATCAATTCCATACTAGCAGCGGAAATACTGACTTTTTCCCAAGCTCTGGATGACTTTTCAATAACAGAAAGGAAAAAAAAAAAAATCTGATCTTGTTGACAAATAGCTATTTGGTTCTTCAAGCTTTAAGATGCCTCACAATTAAATCTCTTGAAGTCCTTCATAGATTGACCGGCAAAATTAAATCTCCTGGACATTCACAGATTCATTGGAATGAAAAGGCAGATGTTCTTGCAAAAACGGTTATGGAGTCGCACCCACTGCTTGAATGTATAGCTCCAGAAAATATAATTTCTCCTTATTAGGAAACCTCATTTCAAAAAATGAATCACATTTTCCAAAATAGCAAATATCAAGAATGTATTAATGGTGCTCCTACAATGTTTTCCCTTCATCGAAGGTTAAAAAAAGGAACATATCATCACTGCAAGACTTGTAACCTGTTACGATTATAACTCCAGCTTTGTTGAATAGATTTAAGACTTCACAATTAACCTCTAGCCAAGTTTGTAATCTCGAAAATAACATTGAACACATCATCTTGTAATGTTCCAGATATGAAAATCATAGGACAAATCTTTTTGCAAAACTTAAAATTGATCTACATTCTTGTTCTTCCTTCAAAAAATTCATTTCAAAGGCTACTTCTAACAAGCAACATCTCTAGATTCTTCTCTAATCTCTGAAGCATTTCAACATTTATTAAATGAGCTCTTTTGGAATTAGGGGATAATAGCCTCTGTTGCCAAAAACCCCATTCTCAACCCATTTCAATCAATCAAAGAAAGAGCTACATAATGTCTTTTAAAATCCCTTCTTTAATTCAAAAAACATATTCAAGATTTTATACTTACAGTAGGAATTTTGGCTCCAGCCGATACCACAGGCTTTGCAATTGGTTTAGGAGCAGGTGGGGCACGAACACCTAATTATTCAGAAAAATTAATCAAAACTACTGCTTCAGACATAAAACAATTCCATCCCACAATAAAGAAAGAGATATAAAATGCAAAGTATTAACTTTTCAGGAATACTGAAATAAATTACCAATATATTTTTGTATGCCCAGAAAAAAATTTCTAATCAAAAGGTTGAATTATGACAGTAATAAATTTGATTAGGTTAAAATGATCTCTTATGTTTGCACAATGTTTTGACTTGTATGCAGATGGTAGAAAAAATTGTTAAAATAAATTTCACATGGTGCTCTTAAATATTTTTTTGAATGGAGACAGAGATTACTGAATATTCCATTATGAACACAATATATTTAAGAATTTACTTATTTTCCACCACAGAAATGTTAAAAAATTCAAAAGCAAATGTGCAATGTTATGTGCTTCTATTTTGCAATTCAGATGGCCTTTTTCCAGTCAGTATGATCTGTTATATAATTATTAAACATTTCACAGTATATAAAAATTGAACCTAAATTTAAAAAAAATATATATGATTTGTACACACTACATTTTTTAAGAATTTGATGATTATAAAACATGGCAATTATTTACAAGTTTAATTACTTCAAATTGGAATAGTATTATAAATCACTACATGACTTCATATTAAAATATTTACTTGTGTCATGGTCAGGTAAATTGAAGAGGAACTGGAAAATTTCCGTTATCATTGTAGGCTTTGAAAACACTTTCACTTCAGTTGTATTATGAATTAAAGTGTTATATATTCTTCGCACAGAGTTATATAACATTCTGGGGGGGAAAAGAGATAAAAAATATTAGAAAAATTATCTAACATATAAAAGAGTAAAAATAATAAATAAAAACAAACAGAAATTAAGAAATAACAGTAAATTTTAAAATGCATGACATACCTGTCTAGTAGTTGTTTACGCTTTATGTATTCAGGAGATTTCATTTCAAAAGTAAATCCAGTAAAACTCAGTATGTCATCTCTGAGTGTAGCAGGCTGAAAATGATTAAGTTACATTAACAAAAGAAAGAAGTATCCTTTTTAAATAAAAATCTAATCACACCTTTCAATATTCATAAATACCAATATATGTATACCAACACATTTCACCAATATTCATATAAAGATATTCAATTGAAGCTATGACAAATCACAATGCAACTGAAATCAAGTCTTTAACTTTCATGCTTCTTTTATACAGAGATGTACTTTTGTTAAGATCAGATGCAAAATAAACAAATAACTCAAATTTGTTTATAGTTTAAGTTGTTTATAGTTATTTGTTTATATTTTAATATACTTAAAAACAGTACACATCAAAATTGAAAAAAAGTATTCAAACTCTTTATTTGAAATATTTCTTTTTATTGTAGCATTAAAAAAGTTATAAGTTGCACAATATATATATAAACATAGAATATATCTAAAAATATAACATACATCGTGCTTCTTTAAATATAGGAGTTCAAATATATCCACCAGATATTCATGAGGATGAGTATTCACAATTTTTCCAACTAGAACAAAAATGAAATATTAGTTTCAATGCATATATCAAAATCAACATTGGAATTAAAGGATAACAAAAGAATATAAAAACCTAGAAATTTAATCTAGTTATATTGCCACTGAAATCTGAAAAAAAAAAAAAAAATTGCCCTGCACCTACATGCAATATAAGAGGAAATGGGGGAATTGCAATACTGTGTCAGTCATAATGGAATAACAATACCCAACATTTTTAATGAGTCAAAAAAGCAAGGTAATTAGTAAATGTGGATTAAAACAAAATGCAATTTTTAAAGCAGTAAAATTTTTTCATATATCACTGTTACAGTATTCCTCACAAATATAAAACACTTTGCATATAAATTTTCTTTAAGTAATTCTCTCCTATAAAATAAGTAATTTGCAATCATTATGCAATATCAGTATTTCTATTCAACCCAAGATTTTTAGGATCATCATGCTCAATTAAAAAATAAGTGTTTAATTTTTTAGCTCCTTCAATCATGCTTCCTTTGAAAATGTTTTTCCTTAACAAAAATGAAAAGATTTTCATATAAAAATTTATAATATTAGTATAAATTGCATACTTGTTTCAAAATCTCTCAAACACCTTGTTTTACCACTTGTATTATAGCTAGACTGAGAAGTAGTAGCAGTTGAAGTTGTAGGGGTGACCTGAGTTACTGATGACGCTACTGTTGTTTGAACAACTGCAGAAGTACTAGATTTTGTAGTAGCTGGAGTTGCAGATTTCTTAGGAGACTTTGATTTTGGTTTGCCTTCTCCATCTACCAATTTAAATTCAAAAAAGCAATCAAATTATAAAATGTTTCTTTTATAACCAATCTAAGATATATGGAAAAAAAA
>JAPMOQ010009139.1:403987-416729 GCA_026543055.1 Argiope trifasciata
AATACATATTGCTTATCTTATTATATTCAGTAAACTGCAAATGTATGCAAAGACTGTTACGTAAAGTAGTTCAATCAAAATAGCTGAGAATAATTCAAGAAAATATAAAAATTTTAGACATGACCGATCAAATGGCGAGGAAATTTACTACAAAGTCTAAGTCTTGCAGATGGCCACTCCAAGTTTTTTTCAATATCCTTGATTTAGCTGGTATAAATGCCTGGATTTTATACAAGCAAACAACAGGAGATAATATCTCGAGACAAGACTTTTTACTCAAGCTAGCAGTAGAACTTGCCGACGATTTTCGAGTTGCCCGTGAAAAACCAAAAGAAAAAGCAAATACTAAATGATCGTTGCCTAACCCTGTTACAGATTCTAATAAACGTAAGAGGTGTCAAATAGGATACTGCAAAGAGAATAAAACTAATAAAATTTGCTCCAATTGTAAAAAATTTGTTTGCAGGAAATGTGCGACGGAAACACTTATGCGTAAAAAATGTGATGTATAAGAACAACTCTTTATTTTTTGCGTTTGAAATAGAAATTGTAAAAATACTATTTCATATAATTATATACATATTTTATTATCATTATATTTTATTTCCTTTCCAACATCCATATTTCATACATAAAAGTAGGAAACGTAAATTTCGGGTCATTTGACCCGCTATGGTAAACTAGGTATCTAATAAGTGTTGGTATGATTAGTGTTAAAGATTAATTTTTCCCAAGATTTTTTGCCATTTAGCAGATTTTAACATGTGTCTAGTCTGTGGCATGACATACATCCAAATGGTATGTCCTGGCTAGAATATGTCTGGAGTGATATGTGCCACATAAGTGATTATCCTTTGCCTGGGATAGTTGCATTTTGAATATCGTTTTGTAAACATAATTCTTGGCATTATTTCCTGAAAAAAAGTTTCTTGGAGGCCCTGCCCATACAATTCCCTTGTGGTTGAATTGATTATCCAATTAATGCATACAAACTGGTAAGATGGTACGATATCTTGCTCAAAGTAAACAGGACCTTCTCCAATTCATTATCAACCAACAGAGAGGAACTATACTCCTCTAACATTTCACAGTGGATATCACCATTTATGAAATTTTCAACAAAAATAAAAGGACTTATAACTTAGTTATGCATATGGTTGCACCGAATATTCACATTTATTGAGTTTCATTGACAGTTATGAACCTCAAATTCTACAATTGTGTCATTTCACAGTACTGCTTACATAAAAGTTGTCCTGATCAGTAAAATTCACACATTTTAAAACATAGCTATTAACTTCTATCATGTCTAGCATAGTAATAGCAAACTCTAGTCTCTTGTTTTTCTCTGTTGATTTCATTTCGTGTAAAAATATTGAGCCTTGTAAACAGGAGAGACTTTTGTGAAGCATCTTATGAACAATTCGATATGCCCAAATGAAAACTGCATCTTTTCAACAATTTTTTAAGGTTTTGTTGATATGAAGTACAGATTCAATTGACATTCTCTTCGGATACTCTTTGCTTACCAGACAACTTTTCTTTAAGCCCACTTCTTTTAATCGCATATAGAAATGATCAAATAGTTGTTTTTTGAAGTCACATTACCACTATATTCACTACAATGGTAAAAGATCCAGTTTTTGTAAGCCAGGTAACACACAAAGCCTTTTGCTATGCCATCAACTACTACTGCTGCAATACTTCAGGGCCAATGACACATGCTTTATGTTAGATAAAACAGAAATTGGTGTGAATAAAATATGAGATACTGATTTCTTAAGAATTAACAAATCTAACAAACCTCCTACCATTAATTCAATATAATTTTTTTAAACTATAGAGTTCTTTTACGGACATCTTGTTCCTTGTATGCACTAAAAAAAGAGGAAGAAAGTACTTACCAAATCAATGCACTCAACTTTCTTTTCAACAACTTCACAGGTTATGGAAGCATCAGAATCTGACAAATCACCAAGATCATCGAGCTCAACATCAGATAAGCTCAGAGGCATAGACACTGAAAATAAAATATATGTTCATTTCTTTAATGTATGATTATTGAATTGTTTCTATTCAATTTCATTAATAAAATAGAGCATTAAAATAAGTTAGGGTGAAAACAGATGTCAGGGAAAAAAGAAACTGGCCAAGAATAAATGGTGAAATCTTTAATAATCAATCCATAAATGGTGCACGACTAGAAAAAAAATTAATAGCTGTATATGAGTCCTTTCATACAATTCTAAATTTAACTAAAGGCCTTATCACAAGGCGAGATATCGTCGGCACTTTCTGTTAGCAGAAAATGACGCCATCATGACATTTCAAAGTTTCACATGATTGGTTGAATTTCGCTCACGGACAATATTTTCATCACTATCGTCGGCATTGTTCTAGCTGGTTAGAAAAAGTTGTCAACTATGAAAAACTTGCTTGACCGGTTCTGAGGGTAGAAATGGAAAATAGCTGACAGAAAGAGCAGACGATATTTCACTGTATGATAAGGCCTTAACACTACTTCACAGAAAACCTGCTTTCGTCAGTAAATATTGATGAAATGATATAATAAACATTTAATATTAAAGTAAAAAAGTCCTAGATTTCTTCTAACAAGCTGAATAAGTTTGTAAAATCTATCTCAATGTCTAGTAAATTATCAAAATAACTATAGCCCTAAAATAAGTCTCAAAAATAAACATTTTAAATATTAGCAACTTTAGTTAGGAGGACAAATTCTAAATATTGCATATTGAAAATCAAATCTGTACTTAAAATTTACTTCCAAATAAGATTACTTAGATTTCTCACATGCAATTAAGTGATATGCTTGTATGAAACACTCTAGAAATCATCAAGGACAAATTAAGAAAATAGTTCACATCTATACATGATACAAAAAAAATTACATAGATAAGACATTTAATATTTCTAGTAAATATAAGTGACACTGTATCAATTTAATATTTTATCAGATGCATAAAACTGATACAGACTAAGAGTATCAAATATTTGAAGGCAGTTTTTGTAATCGGCTGCAAGTTTCTTAATCTCAATAGTTTGGTGGATACAGCTTAATGTTCTGCCCTCCCCTAGTGATGTTATGAGCATATATTAGATCCATTTTTTAATAACATATTTCTCATTCCTAGTCATAGAAATCCTTTATCTAATGTAATAATACACATACCACTAAAGAATTCCCACTTTATCTTAGACTACCTATATCAACAAAGCACATCCATCAAATTGACAAAAACAACTGTTATTAAAATCCATTATCAATAGCATTAATCTGATGTAAAGGTCAGGATGATATTTGTAGCAACATGAAACAGATCATTATAATTTTAGTCGACATATTTGCCTTGGCAATACAATAAACATGTTTTATGTTCTCAACTACCTATAATATATTATTTCTTTACATTAACTTGAATATCAGCAAACAAGAACATAATAAGATAAGCATATCAAATTCTCAATACAATACAAATAATTGTTGATCTTGAGAGAGGTTGAATTTTTGAAATTGAGAGAGTTTAACAGACTATCAAGTATTTTTCAAAAACTCAATTCCAGAAGCAGGTTAAATTAAAATTTTTAAAAGAAAAAGGCAATAATGAAAATAATAATATAAATGTTCAACAAAAAATATCTGAAATTTCACAGCAAAAAAAGGGGAGGGGACATGAAGAACACAGTAAATTAAGGATTAAAACAAATTTTTTCTCCTTTTAACATAATCTTATAAATATATATTTGATTACACATATAGATTTATAGACTTCCTAATTTACCTGTAGTTGTCAAAAAACTTTCATTTGGTTTTGACAAAAATTTCAAAATATTGTTTACTGTTTCTTCTTTAGTGTTCATAACAGCCAAAGAAAATGTCCTTGCAACATCACAAACGATTTTAAAAGTCATCCTGAAAGGAAGGGACATTGTTTCAACACAGAAGAGATAAAAACAGTTTGAATTCAGACAGCTTATATTTTAATATAATTACCTCTGCAAAAATTCATTTCTTTCATCATATTCTTCGGTATCAGAATCAAAAGAAAATCCCTCAAATTCAAGAATATTATTTTTCACTTCATCATCCTAAAAAAGAAAAAGCAAGTTAAAAATGTCCACATACACAAAAGTTACTCAACTTGATTCAAAATTCAATAACAAATAAACAATATAAAAAATTTGAGGCATTTTGATAAATTATTCCAAAAGTTTCACTCTTTTTCTGTTTTAAAAAAGATTCTATCAAAACTGCAAGATGCATAAATAATGAAAGAATCCCATTAAGAGTTTGCTACAATATAAAGAATTGGTAACATAATTTGTTAAAATATGTGATACATTAAAAAGAAAAACATTTACAAGTTTCGATTTATAAATTAATACAATTTATCAAAATAAATATTAAACACACTATTTTAAAACTTCACAAGGGATATTTTATTGAATGGTTTTTCTAATTTAATCATGAAAATATTGAATATAAAAACTAAGCATAATAATTATATAATACACAGAGAGAGAGGGAGGGAGAGAGAGATTTTGGTTGATACAGAATAGAATCAATAATCTAAAATTAATGAACTTCAATCCCAATAAGGCTGTAAAATAATCAGGTTTTGTAAATTTAATGAAATTTTTTTCAAAAGTTTGAAAATAAAAAGGAAATAGCAAAACATGATCTTTCAAAACATGCTATATTTTAGCTTTAAAATTCGAAGTTAGCTTTCTTTACTTTTACTTCTCCTAACATAATGCACAAATCAGATGATTTTATCTGAAATTTGTAAATTAATTTTTTGGTTGCAAAATAATTTCCAACACCATTCTTTATTTAGGTAATATGACTTTTGAAACTTCATACTATCAAATATGAACATTACAAAAATTATTATCTTAAATAAGAAAACCTACAATTCTTATCTGAAACTAAATAAATAGTAGCTTGATAATCTAATGGGAGCTACACAAAAAGAAAAATTAAAATAGACTTATTGGCAAATAAATATAATTATAAATATTTGATAAATTTACAAAAATGGAAATTAAAAATAAACACATATCTAGATCAACTCATGGGCTTCTGAAGTTTGTTTGAATATTTTGTATCTTAGTTTTACATTCAGTTAGAGAATACACTGCTTAAAAGAACAATGCCTTAAAAATTATATAATTAAAATCAATTGAATTTTTCAACAGTATCATTTCATAGAATACTTTAGAATTTTCAATAAATTATGCAAAGAAAAAAATCCAAAACAAAAAGATAATACTTACATCTGCACTAGTAAGAAACAGCAAAAAATGTACATCAACCAATAATTCTTGTGGAGCATCTTCCACAGCTTTTACAACTAAAAAAAAAGCAATCAATCATTTTTAATTCTGTTGACTATAACTTTACTATTAATTATGGTTTATTTCCAAAAAATCTTGATTAATTAAAATATTTTCAATCCACATTTAAAGCTATTTAACAATCTTGTTTTGATTAAATAAAGATATAAATGAAATAATCCCTCCCCCCCTTTCAAAAAGAATAACACGATTTTGTTGATAAAACAATTTTTGTCTCTCATTAAATAGTATTTTTTAAAGTTATTATTGCTCAATCATAACAATAATTCATATACATTTTTATAATGAATAATGATTTCAGTGTTTTTGTATTCCTGCTAAAATAAGGTTCCTTTTTCTTTTCTAATCAGGCTAAAAAAAAAAAATCCCTACCAGCAACACTGGGTAAGATTTTAAAAAGACAGTACTTTCACATCAATGTTTTATGAAAATTCTTTTATGCATACTTAATTTACAAAACAACAACAAAAAAATTCTACTTTGAAGAGTCTAACAGTTTCTGAAATAATTAACAAACCATTCAACAAACTCAAGTATGGCAAATTAAACATCACTCAGCTGCTTTCTACAAACTGAACATTATCGTCACTTCTATTCTTTCAAGCAGTTACAGAATCATGCAAGCTCATTAGCTGCAATTTGGAAATATGGAAAAAGAAAAACTTTCTGTCAAATCAAATTTGCGAAAAAGGGGGAAGAGTAGAAATGGGATGGGTTTCTTCATTGTACAATTGCGAATAGCAATGTTTCATTTCGGGAAACTATGAATAGGTTTGTTTTGTTCTTGAGTTCTTTAGAAATTAGCATTTCTTTAAACTTAAAAAAAAAAAAAGCTAAGAAACTTAAAATTTTCACTATTTTCCCAGTTTTAATGAGAATTTTCAAATTTATTTAATTTTTTGTGAGTATTTAAATTCCCTATGCTTTTGCAGTGTATCAGATACCCTTGATAGTGTGACAACCCTATCTAAGTTTTAAAAAAAATTCAAATTCTTCCAATACTTTCCATTTTTATTAATGTTTTTAAAATTTTCCGTTTTATCCTAATTCTGCTGATTCTAAGATAACTTTTACAAAAGAATATCATTTCTCTTTTAGCATGAAATAATGGAATACAAGTTGTTTCAAAATCTTATGAATATATTCAGAATTCCAAACAACTTACTAAGTATTTTGATATTTAGTCCCACAACTATTTATTATAATTAAAAATCAAATAATATTTCATGTTCCAACAGTAATATTTAAAAGGAATATTCTGAGGAAGCTTTGAAACATTTCTTTTTAAGTAGGGAAACATCCAGACTTTTGCATCAGAATGCAATGTTTACAAACGTCTAAGTTTTCAAAAAAAAAAGTGCTTTCTATTGAACATTTGTTTAGCTTTAAATAAAAATAATCAAGTCAAGAACATAATTTTTACAGAACACAAAACAAAATGAAATTAATATAAAAATTCATTACGAATATCTGCTGTAACACATTAAAGAGCTATCTGGGCCAAATTTGACTGGCAAATTTTTATTTAAATTTCATCATCACTCTTCAGAAAATGAAACTGCACATTGCAGAAAGAGAGGCGAAAGACTGAATGGCTTACCCAAAGGAAAATCTTTTAATTTTACAGTTTTTTTCTCTTCAGTCACGGATGGTTTTGTATCTTCTGGTTGCTTTTCTACAGTTGGTTCTTCTAATTAAAAAAAAAAAAATCAAAAAAATTCTTACTTCAATTTTACAGATTTAATAATATCAGAAGATCAACTAAAAGTAAAACCCATTCCTTGCTTTACATTAAAAAAAAATGTTCAGAAAAACTTATTGAAACATTATGAAATGTTAAACAACTATTGCTTAGTTATTAATATATACATGTAATTTATTCAGCATTTAACATTTAACTTACATGAGAATAGCATTGAGAATTATAACAAAAAAAATTCAGATCAAAGGCAGTACCATAATATATATTCATATTAAAAATACAACTAAAAAACATTAAGCAAAAAATTTTTCAATTTGAACAGTATTTACTGTTAATTACCTTTAAAATTTCATTAAAATTCCATCAAAAAAAGAAAATGAATAAGTTATGTTTGATTTTCATTTTTTAACTAATAATAATAACAACAATAAAATAATAAAATAATGCACAACAACATAATATACTCACTAATAATGTAATATAAAATACTCAACCATAATCAAATTTGGTTATCTGAACAAAACTGACAGGCACAGGCAGGCAGGGAAGGGGGAAAATTGGGCAAAACATGCTTTAAATATTAATTTTATTTAGTTAAGAATGCTTATCATTTCCCTCAATGTTTTTGTTTTGATTACACTTGTATTTTTATACAATGTAACCCAGAACTCCTAATCATAGCAGTAATATGCAAAAAAGAACGTGCATACAGCATAAAGGCACATGCATATTATTACTAACCTGCTGGTACTGAAATCAAATCTTTGTCATCCTGTAAATATAAACACTTTTTTACAGAAAAGTTAATTTAAATAAATTAAGCACAAATACACTCGTAAATTATAATTCAGCGCATAACCTATTTAATTTAACCAAGTTCTTTTAAAGGAATAAGTTTTCACTTACTAATAAAACTGAATTCTTTTGAAGCATTTTTACATCAATCTTTTCCAAAAGAACTTTTGGAAGTGCGGCTATTGGGGAAAGTAAAGCGAATTTACCAATGCAAAATTTACTTAACGATTTAAACAATCTACATAAAGCAATCAATTGATAATAAATTATATAATTAGAAATCGATAAAGAATTTTACCACAAGATTTGTCAATATTTCCATTCAACTCTTTTTCCATTCTTCGAATTTGTTCTTCGCTAGAAACCCAAACCTTTAAAGAATCAAACACGAAAACAGACTCATTATTATATTGTCTAAATTTCTTTTGTAACAGAATAATTTTAAAAACAGATACTAGCTTTAGAGATGGATGATTTACAAATGGTGAAGAAAAAATGCAACCTCAAAGAGAAGATGGGAAATTGTTTTTAACAACACTGGTAATCACTTTATACAGGATCAACAATTTTTTTTAAAAATATAATACAAATATTCTATTTATTATATTTAATAGGCATAATATATTAGTATCCTTCAGTAAAACACAATATATAATGCAACAGCACCTAAAATTTATAACATTTTATTTATGTTTCATATATGCATGCATGCACACAAAGAACAGTATTCAAAATATTTTTTAAAAAAATATTCCACAAAAGTAACTTTACATTTATAAATTATTTCTTACTTTTTTTGGAAGAGATTGAGCAGGTGACTGCGGTTGTTTTTTTCTAGGCGATGACTTTTTGGCAGCCTTTTTTGCTTCCATTTCTTGTCTCACTATTCAAATGTAAAAATGTATATTAATATTATATTTTTTAAAAATCAGCTAAATTATTATATTCATATTATATCTGCACGTTTGAACTAAATTCTTTTTTAACATACATTTTAAAAAAAATGCACTTATAATTTTATCTGTTTTTAAATTAACCTTTCCTTCTGTGCTAGTATGCTAGGGTGGCATATGTAAACACACGATTGTATTTTACCTTAACACTGCTTTATTTTCTAAATAAATTCCTTTAAAATTTGAATATATTTTCTTAATGAAAACAAACAATTTAATTTCCAACTTAACTCTGTAATATTGAATGGCATCTATTTTTGATAGAAAGATTCCACTATTTAATCATTAGATTAGAAATAAGAATTGCAGTATTTAGTGAAAAAAAATTGTCACACATGAAATTGTATAAGTAGTTCATATTTCAAAATTTATTAGTCATTACTATCAATGAATCAAGATTTTTAAAAATAGTATAAGTAAGAAATGAGAAATTTATTATTTTATTTTGATTAAAACAATAAAGTTTACAAAAAAACACATTAAATAATTTGTTCTATATATCAGAAGAAATCATGACATGATCCATACTAATAACATAAAACGAACTTTAATTAAGAAAAGAAAGACATTAAATAAAAAGAAAAAAATTAATTATATATTAAATATTAAAAAATTAAGAAAAATATTGATAATTTATTATTAAAAAAAACATTTTTTTTACATCAAAGAAATTAAACTTGTGACTTCTATACCCACATGAACAAACAAAAAATTAAATTAAGTGAGTAAACCTACATTTCCTCTCTTCTTCAGAAATAATTGGAGGAAAGTCTTTCATATCCATTTTCTTAGGTAATCTCATTCCAGTTTTCACCCTATTTTGCAGCTGACTAACTCGCCCCAGTTTTAGCCCATGTAATAGACAAAATCCACCTTTACATACGCTAACTTCTTTTGTATCAAATTTAACCTGTAATTGAATACGTATGTCATGCAATAAACTTCAAAATTAAAAACATTTTCTAAATATATTTAGGAAAAAAAAAACTTATGTTCATACGAAAAAAAGATAACAAATATTCTAAGAAATATTCCATTCAAACGAATTTTAAGAATGAATACTATGAACCAAATAAAATGTTACACTAACTCAAACACATAAAAAGAAACCTATAAAAGAAGAAATAACTACTTTTATCTTACCGTATAACTATAGCACACTTCTTTAAGTTTTTTACTATTTTCTATTTCCTGAGGAGTTCTTTGGATTTTCTTGCATCCCATTAAATTCACAAGATAGCTTTCTAATAAGTTCTTTTCATCCAATTCCTTTGAATATTCCAGCAATCTATTCTGCTCAGCCTTAGTAAATTCCAGTATGCAATTATTACGGCAACTAAAGATGATTAAAAAAATAAAATCTATTAACCACGTCGTACTGCAATTTGAGATTATTATTAAAATTATTTCTTACTTTGAAATATATATTTGAATATATGAATTTGTCTATTCATATATTTCAGCATCAGTTTTTATGCCTTCTGTGCATTTTCATTTTTTCTTTCTTTTTTATCATGCGAGAACAATTGTTTTTGCTTCAGGTTTCTGAAATAATTTAAAGGCAACAAATTGGCAATTTAACCCTTTTTCTTTTTTTTTTAAGTATAGTTTTTGAAATATCTATCATTTGCTAATGTAGTTTTATTTTGGAGTTGGCTTTCACAGTACAATTTCTGTTTTTTGCTAAAATTTTTTGAAGCAGTTTGAAGGCAACAAATTGATGAAGCCTCAAAATGTGTAAGCAACAAGTAGGCAATTTACCCCCTTTTTTTAATTATTTTAAAGTCAGCTTTCACAGAGTAGCTTTTGAAATATCTATTGTCAGTTAATGTAGTTTTATTTTGGAGTCCACTTTCATAGTATAGTTTTTCCATTATCTATCACCTGCTAAAGTTATTTTATTCTGGAGTAGGCTTTCACAGTATAGTTTTTGAATTGTCTGTCGCCTGCTGTTGTAGTTTTTCCCTTGAAAATCACAGTATTATTGCCTTACTTGTACAACATTAAAAAAATAATAATAAACGAAACAAGTTAAAATATTGCTTGTTTAATTAATAAAGAGTGTAGGTTCAAAGATAATTTCAACTAGTTAAAATAAGGTTATTACAAAAGAAAGTAGAAGGTTGTCACATTTGGCAATTTATCGCCAACTAAAGTTACAACTTGATTTCCAAATTATACATTATCTGAATCGTCTTTTACGATTTTTCTTAATTAATTTAAGTCATTAACCAGTCTAAACCGGTTTGAAACAATCATAAGACTATTGGATTATGTGTGCATAAATATTTAGAAAAACGCTGCATTTTTTTTTTTTTTTTTTTAATCCTCTTTTCATCTGAAAATTGGTTGAGTTCCAAAACTTTGTTTGCCAGCTAGAATTGAAAATGAAAGTTTAACAAAATCATTGTTATATATAGAGGGGGGGGAGAGAGGTGGAGAATAGGGACTGATAAAGAAATCTTGTGACTGTTTCAAATCAGTTTAAGCTGGTCAATGACTTAAATTAATTAAGATAAATCATAATGTTCTCACATGATAACTTGAAATTTTCAATAGTAGATTTCCTTTTCCCTCCATTTTTTCCCTTTTCTTTTACAACATTGTAATTTGAAAACCTGTTTAGCATCTGTTACGTATTTTTTTCTTTCAACCCTTTCCTGATTTTTTTTCTGCTTTCCTTAAGTTTCAATGTACCTACCGTGTATTAGTTTTGCAAGTTTCTTGAGATCAGAACATTTTAGACATTTCCGCAAAATTTTATAAACATACACATCTTTCAAACTAATTAAAGAATCTTCTTTCAAATTTTCTACAAGCATATAATAGCTGATATTAAATCAGCATTCCATGGTCACATAGCCTAGTGACAAAACAAGAATTATCTTTGAGACTTCCATAAATTCAGAGTATTTTTTAGCCTTCAAGACATAAGAATAGAAATAAACAAAAATCTTAATTAAATTAATCAAGGAGTTCTTTTTATTAACTTTTAAATTTTTAAAGAAAATTTCAAATTGGATCTTAGTGTATTCTGAAGATGCAGTGAAAATTTGTACTTTGGAACAAAGAATTAAGGAATCAATTTATCAATTTTCAACAATGCTGTACTGTTTTTCAAGAAATGCGTATAAGATACAGCTGTTATGTCTGCATATTTTTTGTACCCCATTCAAATTTATCGTATTATTTGTAGTATTCTCAAAAATTGCACTCTCCTAAAATGTTAAGTTTTCAATTTCATATCTCTATTACTATTCAAGTAATATTCAGTCATTATTCTTATACTGGAAATTTTTTTCAGTCTTGGAAATCAGGCTGATTTATGCAGGGGGTGGGTGGGGGGTATGAGAAGGAAAGAAATGTGCTCCAGCAGTTTAACACACAAATAATGTTTTTTTGTTTTTAAAGCTATGACCATGAACTTTTATTCTTATAATGTTTAAAGAGATCGACATACTATGAATAATAATAATAATCCTTAGGAATTTAAAATGCTCACTATTTTCCATGTTTTTTTTTTTTTTTAATTTTAAAATTACCTGTTTTAAAAGTGATTTTTTAAATATGTTTTTTTTTGTGTGTGTGTGTGTGTGTGCTATGGCAATCCTGTTTTTCATTCATTTTCACAAAACTTGCTTACAGTTCAAAGGAGAGGTTTTATAAAAATAAGTAACAACAATTCCAACAACAACAACAAAAAAATGGGCATATAGAAAGTACAGAAATAAATAAACCTTTTTGTTTCAAGATTATGAAAATCACCATGCTTAATCTCACTCCCACCTTCTCCTGAATATAAGGCATTCATATTCAACTTACCCACATTTAGATACTGGTCTTTTATTGCTAGCTGCAGGTGAAGGAACTTCTTCTTTCTGTTCAACTACAAAAGAAAAATTTAGTCTAAGTAAAC
>JAPMOQ010009139.1:416739-433375 GCA_026543055.1 Argiope trifasciata
ATAAAATGATAAAGATTTTGATGATTTTGCTCAAAATTACATTTATATCTAGCCATTTGTGGCACAGGGAAATAAAGATGAAGAGTAAACAGAAACAGAGACAATAAAGAGAATGATACTGGAGGACTTGGAGAATAGCTGTAGTTTTTTCTTAAGTTATAAAAAAACTTACATATATGATATTCAAGCTAATTAACAAATGCTATGTTGATGCTTGTAAATTTATACTAATATTATAAATGTGAAAGTTTGGATGGATGGATGTTTGTTCTCAATCACAGCTGAACAGACTTGAATGAAATTTAGCACAAATATAGATTATAGTTTGGGATAGAACATAGGGTACTTTTTATTCCAGTTAATTGAGCGATTAATTTTTTAATAATTAAAAACTAAATACCGTGCCAAAAAGCTGATGCCAAATCCCACCAAAGATAAGTGAGGCTCCAGTATTTTTTTCCCAACAGAAATAAGGTTGGCTTAGCAGAATTTTGGCCGATTATTTCAAACAATTCTATTTAATTTCTTTGTGTCTGATGTATTTAAAATCAAATGTTGTTAATTAATTGACCTTTCAGATTCATTCTAAAGTACTTTTAAATTAGAAGAAAACAGAATAAAGGAAATGAAAAATTTCTAATCTGCATTACATCACCCCAACTAGTGTAGGAAAGTCTAACATGTGTTATTCCAATTGGCATTGAATGTTCACATGTGATTGTTGACAACTCTGTTTTCATTTAAATTAAAAAATTATGTGCATAAAACTGTTATAGCTATCTCAATCTCGAGCAATAAATAAATTGGATTTGACCCGATTTTAAAGAAATACGGAATTGATTTGCTGCTTTGCACAATGTACATTTTGGATGTAAAATGTAAATAAATTGTTTTATGTTAGTTGCGTCTTTTTGTTATTAAATTGTATTTATGTTATATATATTTCATATATGCTTATACTTTTAAACATATCGATTTTAGGTAAGGTTTAATTTTTTTTATTTGTCATTATTTGATAGTTTTTCGTACATATACATCAAAATTTCTACACGAACAGAATCACAAGTAATAGTTAGTATATATATATATATATATATACATACATACACACACACACACATATTATATATATACACATTAGATAATTTTTAAAAAATAGATAGGGGGTGGGAAGAGTTAAAACAAAAATAAACAACATCTTTAAGGCATTTTTAAATTTAAACAACTTAGAAATTTTAATGAGCATACTGCATTCCCTTACTATCTAGATATTTTAAAATTTACTTAATTTTCCATCTTCCATATCTTCATGTTTAGAAAAGTTTTGAAGAGTCATTTTGACTAAAATCAGTATTTATTCATATGTAAAATCTTTTAATAATGGAATAAATTCTAAATGTAATTAAAAATACAGAAATAACAAAGTTTAACATACCACCAGGTTTGACAAAACGAGTTTTTCTGCTAGGTCTTGATAAGAAACACATAATGCAGGAAATTAATTCTGGCCTGGCTTTTTGGAGGTCTGTTAACATCTTTTGAACTTGAGGGTCTAATCCAAGTAAAATACCAATCTTTGCTAGCATTTCATCTGGCTGACTAAAATAATATTTCCAAAGATAATAATATTTCAATAATATTTCCAATACATAATATATATATATATAATGTATTCATTAAATAGAGCATAAGCTTCAAATCATTCAATTAAAAAATATATAACTTACGTGCGCAGAAGCATCTCTCTATTAAAATAGTCTTCACTATTTGAACCAAAATTAAAGCCTGAAAATTCTAATATACCATGAGCGAGAACTTCTTGAGTATCCTAAATATGAAATATTACAAATCATTAAAAATTATATTTAAACTTAAAATGAGTATAAGAAATCTTACAATAATTCTTTATGAAATAAATCTAATTTTAAAATATTTCAACTAAGTAAGAGTGAGCTGTATAAAATTTTTGGTTTGAATAGTTAAATTGTTTTACTAACCCAAGCACTTCTCTGATACAGCAACTGGAAAAGGACCTGAAGAGTCTCATATTCTGCTTGTTCAACAGCTTTTACAACTGCAAGTAATAATTTTAATAATGATTACAAAATAAAATATAAATGATTGCAAAAGGTTCAAGTTTGCTATTGAGGTAAATAGAAAATAGTTGCACAATTATTAAAAAAAAAAAACGTTTATACATACTCTTTGGAAATTTAGATAATGAAGAACCTTTAGGCTCATCTCGTGAATCATCAAAATTAGAATTTGAGCCTTCATCAAAACTGGAAGCTAAAGAAGATATGAAAAACATTTTTCTTATTATTTACTTCATTCATAAAAAATATATTAGAGAGGGAGGAGTTTACATATCACAAAACAGGATATGTGTATCACATATCCATAAGTGTGTGTGATTTAAAAACTAATGAATTTTAACCCTTTCAGCAAAAATCATTCAATTTTTTTAATTTAATAACAAAAAACATTATCTATTAGATTAATAGGTAATATACACATGGATTTTGCAGTCAACATTTTTTTTTTTTTTTTCCAATTTGTTTACTGCCGCAGTGGGTGGTGGTGTCCTCGTTTGAAGACACAGTACTTCTAGAGTAATCTCTATGTTAAAAAAAAGTTGTTTGAAATAATTGTAAAAATCCCTTGTGATAATAGCAGTAATTATGAATATTTTAGGTTTATAAACACTTTTATTGAAGTTTTAGATAATTTGAAATATTTAAAATATCAAACATACAAAATAATATTTTTACAACAAAATTCTGAACTAAATGTAAATATAAATAATTAAAAAAACAGGGACTATTACAACTTAATATAAATTAATTCAACTAAGATTAAAAGTTAATTAATTAAAGTGCAAAAAATAAATATCTACAGTTAAATTTTATTAACTAATAAGATGAAAAATATTAATTAAAAAACAAAACTAAAAGTAAGTTATTATTTGGTACACAATTTCTCAAGCATGTGGAAATGTCTTTCAGTCAAACACCTAATGGTAAATTATTGTTTTGCTCATAGTTCATATTTTATGCACATTTTTTTGATACTGCAAAATGATTGTTTTTGGGGGGAAGGAAGCACTAGCATATGCTTTTTTATGTACTGAATACAGCAATAGTAATAATGATCAAAAATAGTTTAAATAAAAAAATTAAGACCACATAAAACAAAATATTTACAGGAAAAAAAGCAAATAATAAAGGTGAATATGAGGGTGAAACATAAGTAACAGTGTATAAATATAGGGAAATTTGATAACAGAAATGTTTTATGACGTCGAACACAAGTTTTGTTTTTTCCGAAACCGATGATAAATTAATATAACTCTCTCCTGAATTGCACCTTTCACATGAAAAAAACGCAGCAATGGAAAAGAGAGATGAGCGAAGAAGCATCATAGATAGGTGGTATCCTAAAATGAGGACACCTGTGAATTAGTCAATTTGGTTCTTTCTTAAATTAATTTGAAGATTAAAAAAACTATAATTTAAAACACCATAGATATTATAGGAAAAAGGGTGATTGATTTTGATAAAATTTCATCTTTAAAGAGCTCAAAAAAATTCCCAAATTTGGAGAAGGGGGAAAAATTGGGGTGTTTTTAACAAATTTATTCTAAAAAGTTACTAAAATTGCTCTTGTTACCCTCTATTTCCTCATAGAAGACTAAATGTTACTATTTCAGTAATTTTTAAGATTTCAAAAGCCAAAAAAATCTTTTAAGAGAATTTTTTAATTGGTGTCCTCTTTTGCAACAACAGCTCAAGAAAAGATTAAATTGATAATTTTAAAATATATGTAGAACCACACTTTAAAATATAAGTAAACATATGCTTAAAATATTTTATGACAAGAATTTAAGTTAAAAATTAATAAAGAATAAAAAAACATTGCATAATGGTTATACATTGCACAAATAATGTAACTTACCATTAGAATATATGAAGTCCTCTATATAAGTCTTATGGGGTTGCTGAAGGGAGAAACAAAAAGATTACATTACAAAAGTTATACAGTAAAGTAGTAATAAAAAATCAAATATTATATTAAAAATTAATACTTTATAATCCGGTTCAAAGGGTTCAGATCTTATTACAGTTGTTGCATAAGCATCAGAGACAGCTGAATCATCATTCATGTCTGGACCTGTTGAGTCAGGAACATCATCCCTTTCTTCTGAAATATTAGATAATGCATAAAGTTGACATATATTTTAGCATTGTTATCATAAGAAATATTATACCACAATATGCATAGCTATTATATAAAAAAACTAATAAATGATGAGCAATACCAATTATGAGAAGCAGGCAGTACTGAAATAAGTTGATTTAGTAAAAGAGTATCTGAACAGAAATAGCAAGGTAAGGTGGTAGAGGAATAGAAACTATTAAATAATATTCCCAGATGAGATTTTGAGAATTGTATAGTGCTTGAAATACAAAACTCATTGATATATATTTTATATATGAAGTAAATACTACATTTAGTCTAATATGTGGTTATTCAGCAAAATATCTAGGCCAACTTCCTATTACATAGTAGTGTGCCTTACTAAGTCCCTATTACTAAAAAATTAAGAACTTTTATTGATAAGCACATAAATTATAATATGATCAAAGGTGTGAACTGTAAGTAATAAATCTACCCACACATGTAAATGGCATCTCATAAAACTTGGCATCATCATTATTCTCTATCATTTTAATGTGAAATTCCAAGCAAAATATTTCATTTATAAATTCTGCACATTTCACATATTCATTCACATATTCATATTTTCATATATTTTAGAATCATCGTGGATGAAATACACTTTCGATAATATCAATTAAGAAAAAAAAATGTTTATAAGCTTAAAAAAAGCATTTCAATTAGAGTAAGGATAATAGTTGGAATAAAAATGCATGCAAGTAAATAAAACAATATATTATTACCTTCATCACCTATATGCAAATTTAAATCAGGAGTGGTTTCTACATTTTCCACCTCAGGAGATTTAGATGCTGTGTCATTAGAGATTTCTTCCTCTTGCTCAGGCTCTTTAGCACTAGTATCAGCATCAGAACCTTCATAGAGTTCTACTGCTACATTAACAAAAGGAAAATTTTCTTCTCCTTGCTCCTGATCTCCAGATGATTGTTGAGCTGGTTCTGGAGAGGAATCATCACATTCAGCTCCGCCAAATGGGCTACCTTCTTCAACCTATATTAATATTTGATTTTACAGAAAAATTCACAAAAACTTGAAAAAATATGTAGGAGATTAATAAAAATCATGATACATAAAAGCTTTTATTATATTATATACATATAACCAAACAAAAATTGATAGTTCTGATCAACTCAATATAACTGCCTATATCTCATCTTCTAAAATTAATTAGGTAAAAAAAAAATACAGCTTTTAAAATAATTATTACAATACTGGATTTGATTTGCAATTAGAAGTAACATTATTTAAGCAAAATAATTTTTTTAAACTAATTCATTGATTTTTAATTAGATTTGCAGATTTTCACAGTTTTTCAATTTTTTTAAAGCACTCATAATGTAAAAAAGAAATGAGAGCATGATCAATAACAAAAGAAGTGAGCTAACATAGTAAATGAATCTCTTCTCAATACTGACTTAAGAGCATAAATGCAAAACTACCATCTTTAAAATAATTTCAAGACTGGTAAGCAAGGGCAACTAACTCCCATAGCTCTTTCAAGCACTATAATACCGATTAGTATATATTTATTTTAGCATTGATATAATTATATATTTAATGACTTATCACTATTGAAGTGTTTCTTCTTTTTTTTTTATTGTTACAGTCTTCCTTTACAATCTTATTTCTCAAAGAAAATTTTTAACATGAGGAACATAGAAAAATTTATTCAACAGGATTATTAAAATATTTTAAAAGTATTCAATATAACTCAATAATATATTTAGAGCAGAAAATTTTAAACACAAAGAATATTGATAAATTTATATATATATATAGTTTCTAAAGATAAATGAATTGTAAAAAAAATATTCAATTAATCCATTTGCTCTTGAAATGACAGTTTGGTTTAGGCAAGTCAACCAAATACAAAAGCAACTTGCATTATAAGCTATCATATAACAAAGCCATTAAAACTGCCTCTTACTTTATACCAGCCAACTCGCGTATAAAACAAATTTACTACAAACATAAACAACTTAAAAATCATTTATTAGAATTTGTTTCATAAAATATAGTTATCTCAAAATGAACTCAGCAACCAAAAGCTAACAAATTTCATGAAATCATAAATATTTAATTTCAAAAATTCAGGTTTGTTTATTAAATATTTGAGTAAAATAGCAAATTAAAAATTGCTTTTAAGTTAAATTGATTCTAGCAAATCCATAATAATTCAGAAAATCTTCTAGCTGATACTCGATTTTAAACTATTTTACATACGTTATATGAACTGAAAAATTACATTATAAAGAAGAAAAGTTTGAAATTTTAATGGATATTTATTTCATCATAGAAGGTATATTACATATAGGGAAGAGGCAATGAGAAACTGCAACAGCCTACATTACAATACAAATGTAAAAGGGAGAAATTTGTCCCTTCAGTGATTTTACTATGAGATTCTGATAAGGATTTCTTTACCATGTTGTCTTAGGCTGATAAATTTTAGGTACCTTTAAAAAGATATGCTAAGGATTTTTGGCATTCAGCCATTTTGTTAAGCAGGTGTTAGAAATAATTATTTTTTTTTTAAAATGGGAATTGAACCAGGAAATAAAAGAACATTTTAGGGATGAAGTTAACAGGGGCTAATTTATGACAAAAATAAAGAAATTGATTAGGATTTTTAATAAATTGATATTATATTATACATATATAACCTTTCTGTATTAACTTTAGATCATTCTATCAGTTAAAAATAAATACTATTTACGAAAAACATTTTAATAAAACAATCAGGGACATCAGAAAAAAATTACAAAAACTGAATCATAAAAATGGAAACATTTATAAAACATTAAAAAAAAGGGATCAAAATAAAATTTTAATTATAGCATTAATATATAATGTTCTATAATTGTCAATACTAGCCAGCTATCAAGCAAATATGCAAGGTAAAGATTTTAGAATCACAATTTTTTCCCTCTTCTTTATTCAATACCTTTGTATATCAATTCAACTTCAAATATGCTATATTTTCATTAGATATCCATGAACATAAAAGATTCATATCCACATGTTACAGAAGTTGAAAAAATTACACTATTACTTCATTTATATAAGATGGTTCAAAATTCAGCATTGAATAATCAGAGGAAGTATCAAAAATAAGTAGCATCTCATAGAAAATTGTGACCAAAAATGCAATTATATAATAAAGGATGCAAACAGAAATTGCAAACCAATAAAATTGAAAATTGTTATGCAATAATTTATACTAGATGATATAAGTACACATCCAGTTTCACAGAACTAATAAAATGATTATATATGGTTTATAGCTATTACGTAAGGATTTGAACAATTTAAAAAATTTCCAGCATTTTGCAAGGGAATGAAAATTCTTGCAAGGAGCTTGATACATCTGCCATTTCAGCATTTGTAAAGTGTTAAATGTTTTGTCCCCATATAAGGTTAAATAACCAGTAAAGAAATCTAACAGCGTCCCCAAGCTCATTCAGAAGACGTTTCAACCCATGCTTCAATTTTGGTAAGCTTTAATATTTTTTATCTTTCTTAAAAGTTTGTATACAGAATTTTAAATCACACTATAGATTTTAAATTGCTTATATATAATTATTAATAAATGATTATAGGGCATTATACAAAAATTAGATTAACTAAATGATATTAAATATATAATAATGAAAAAAAAACCTTCAACTTAAAATGACAGAAATACCTTCAAATTAAAATGCATAAAATTATCCAAACCTTTACCTGCCATTAATTTAATAAGGGTAATAACAAATTTAAATATTTATCAAGTCAAAGAAATATCAAAACCTCTCCCAGCTATGGACATTTTGATTAAAATTTAGAAATTCCCTTCTGCTTTTTTAAAGATATTCTAGAGTATAATCTTTCATTTCCTTTAATCACTGAAAAGGAATAAATTTACCGATCGTAAGTAGATGCTGATTATAGAATAGCAAATTATAAAATGCGTGCCAGTTGATTAGATGAGAGATAGATTAGTTCCCTAAAGGTAAAGAAATATTATTTTCCAGTATATTAACAGTTAGGCTAATCCTACTTTCAGTTGTATCAGACTATGATTAAAAAAAAGTATATACCAGTACAGCATTTGCACCATTAAGAAATTTACTTTTTCACATTATCAAGATACAACAGAAAATATTATATATTTTCTGTTGTATACATCTATAGAATATTATATATTCTGCAGACATAACATAGGGAAATGATGCTTGGAACACTCAAACGAGGTAAATCAATTTAAGAATCTCGTTCCAAAATAATTTATTAATATATTTCTAATACAGCATAAAAAATTTAGATTTTTTTGTAAACAAAGCCTTTATTGTTTTATAGCAAATATTAAGATTTAAGGGCTTTTTTTTTCTTCTTGCCGGGTACATTATAAATGGTATCCAAATGTAACATTACTTTTTAAAAGGTTAAGGCAACACCAAAATTATTCTGTTTCCATGAGTTTACAAGGGGCTCTGATGTTTATGGATATTATTAAATATTAGTCTAAAAATGAAATTGAAAAGATAAGTTATTTTTCTCTTCCTCAAGAAAAAGAAAATTATTTGAAAATCAAATTAATTTTTGTAATAATTTTAGCAGAAAGAAAAGTTAGAACTATTTTCTAGTAAATTAATACCAATAATATTTAATTAATTAAATATCAATAATATTAACTTAATTAAATATCAATAATATTTAATTAATGTTTACTTAATTAAATAAGGATAATCAACTGATATTGCAAAAAAATTAGCTTTTCTGGTAAGAAAGTAAAGAAATTTTTAAAAGTTTGAGAAGCACAATATTTATGCAAAAATAATATCAGATTAAAAAATTATTAACCTTATTTTCTCAATAGTCACTATATCAAATATCAATAACTTTAAAAAATAGCTCAACTTAAAAAAATGGCAGCTTATGTTAAAGCAAATTGAATGATTAAATATTACAGAACAGTTTATAATATTATAATCTTACCTTTTACAATATACAATAAGAAAATATAATCTTATATTCTATCAAGGAAATAAATAATTAAGTAAAAAAGCATTCAAATTAGAAAATGCAAAGCTGGACTATTGATATTATACAGAAACTCATGTTTTAAAAAAATTACTGCAGCTTTCAAAATTAATATTTTGAAGAATATGTAATAATTTATTTACATGCAAATTTATACACATTTTAAAACATCTTTTTCTTCCCACCTCTAAATTTTCAAACATTTATATGGCAAAATAATTCAGTTAAATACAAGATCAGCGTTTGAGATATATTTACAATTAATTTCCTCGAAAATCAAAACAAAAAAAATTCTATTTAAAGACAATGAAATAATAAATTAAAGTAAGTGCCCCCCAAAGTGTTTACATCTGACTGAAGTTTTCTGACAATTCAAAAGTTCCGGAAACAATCAGATTCAGCACGTGGTTCTATTTTTAAAATACAATTCCAAACTCAAAAAATAGAAATAAAATAACGTATAAACATACCTCAGGTGATTCGGGTGGCGTTCCACTCATGTTTTTATAATTTTAATTCCACAGTTCTAAAACAGAAGAAAAAGTTTTAAAAATATCCAAAGATGAAATCTGATGAATTAAACAAAAACAACTTTCCAGGATACAAACAGAAGGTAAACAAAAAATGGACATCACATAGGACTTGAAGTGTTGCAGATCGGAAATGAGTCTACATTCGTTTCATCTAGATCGTCGCCATTTTCCGAGACCACAGGCGGGTATCGAACCATGGCGCAATATACTGCATAGCAGAGGGTTATAAAAATGAAACATTCGACACAAACACTTTTCAGCTGAATTAGAACAATCACATTTCCCATATTTGATAATAATTTCGCGTAATAATAACGTAATTATAAATATGCAAATGAATATATTTTACTTACACTATTTACGCTGACGGCTGCAAATCTATTGTTGTCCCAATATAGCAACAATTATATAGATTTATATATGAAATAGTAATGATCTTGTGATCAATTACTGTTCACACAGATACACTGATTATGCTTGTACACAAAATAAATAAATCTCAACACATATGATATTGTATTATCCCAAAAAAGACACTACCGCCACATCGTGCACGAACCAAGAAACATAAGGAAGCTTCTGAGCAGCCAATGAGAAAGCACTGAACGTCGAATTGCACATCAAGCGGAGGTAGTGGTAGTGGTACGGCAGGGGAGCGAGCTGCTGTCTGTGTGAGTGTGAAAAGCAGACGATCGAATCGAGAGGAGAAAGGAGTCTAGGTTGAGCGAAACATGAGGTCAGCAAAGATGACTGGTTCGATTCGCGATGCGTTTTCCACGTTTTCTAGCGCCGTGCTCTGTTTCAATGAATGCGTGCGGGAACGGTCGGTGGTTATCGCATCAAATTTCAGACGCGCGATTTGTTTTTTTTCCTCCCTTTTTTGCGAGTTTAAATTTGAGCAGAGTTTTTCAACGTTTTTGTTCAAATCTTTTCTATTTTTTTATTTTTATGGGATATGTCTATTTGGTATTAAATAATGATATAATAACAGAAAAATACATATATATTTGATTTCACTCATATTATTATAAAAATTAATTCAGTGCATGTTATGCATTTATTCACAAGTTTTTGCTTTCACATGCAATTATTATTATTTTTCTTAACAAAAATGTTTATGCGTAACATAAACCTTCATCTAGAAAACGCTGTAACAGTTTTTTTCCGACATGGATTTTTGCTAGAAAAAAAACATACTTTAACAAATAAAACTTTTGTATTAATATTTTTCAAATACTGAAAAAAATTAATGAACATACTAATAATAAATAAATATTCTCATACTGATATATTTATTAGGAACTTTATCAGGGATAAACCTTGTTTGGTTAAGTGTTGGCTCTGGTAACTCTGATAAAAATTATCAGAAATTGCATTTCCTTTTCCAAAATTTCACACCACTCTAACACGAAATAGCAACATATCATAAAGCTGCAACTATATAAGTATGCAGTCACAATAGAAACTCTTTATTAATCACATGCAATAAGAAGAAGAAAAAAAAATGAAAAATAATTTAAGGTTGCTGTTTTGCTTTATTCTCTTTGTTCACATTCTTTCGCAATTGCTTCAATATTGTTGTGATAAATGTTGTTCTGCTTTAACCGCATGCTTGGCGCAGTATAGACATGGCTCTTGCGCTAGTAAAACTTACGCAATAACAACAACGTTTCAAGAAGTTGTTTTTGCAAATAACTTTTGTTAAACAATAAAAGTGAAATACAATAATTTAAAATTTTAAATGAACTATTTTTATTAAAGTATCCGACTACGTTAAAAACACTAATTATCGATTACATTGGAGAATTTTTTTTATTCTTTTTTCTTGTAGTTTTGAATTCTCTTTTTCCAAAACAGTTCGTATTTTTCAGGAAAAGGAAGGCTTGACCTATCATATAGGATAATTTTAATCAAAGCATATTTTTTAGCTAATATTTTTCTTTACCTTCAATTTTAAATTTCATAAAATATTTTCACTGTCACCATGATATCTCAAAAATTAACATAAATATTTACATAAACGTTTCAGAGTGTGTTTAAAATAATATGGGCAATGAAATGAATTTTATTGTTGGTGAAATACTTTTTTCATTATCGGTGTTTTTAGAACAATTAAGTTGTAAATTTATAGAAAAAAAATACATATTTACGTACATTTTTATCCATATCTTCTTTGAATCTCAAGATTTTTCTTTGATTTTGGTTCATTTCATTTCTCATTATATTCTATAATTCGTGTGCAAGGAAAAATAGGATTGCTGCATTACAATCTTGTGTAGAGTGATAACCGTTGGGGTTAAATTTCATTAAAATTGACTACAAATTTTCCTTTTTCTCAAAATATATTATATTTTCAAGTAGCATTTTTGTATTTATGGCATTTTGTTTTATAACTGACGGTACATAAAAAAAAAAAAATCACACTTTCAAAAAGTTTTTTAAAAAATCCAATTTTTCAAAGATTTTCCTTTGAATGTAGTCAGATACCTTAAGTGTTTTTCTTTAATCTAATATTTTGCAGACGAATAAAGGAGTATGCTTTGATTTCCGAAATGATGACTTTTACTATAGTCGCATTTAATACTAGCCGCTTTAAGAACCAGCTTGTCCGCCCAGATTACTAACTTTTGAGCCGGTTAAATTTTAATGTGGAATGTATATATATATTTTAAATTTTGCCGTATTTTTTAATATACGTATGACCATAAATTTAATTATATAAGTTTTAAAAAATGTAATGCGCGTAAATTACAATATGTCTATAATCTATATCTATATCTATACTTATAATAAAGCTCAGTGTGTGTGTGTGTGTGTGTGTGTGTGTGTGTGCGTGTGTGTGTGTGTTGGCGCTATACAGGCCAGACCGTTGGACCTACAGCAACCAAATTTGGTACATGCATACCTTGGAGCTCCGGAATGTGCACCTCGGAGCCCTTTTTTCGAATTTTTAATTAGAATTAGAATTAATTAAAATTTAAGCGAAATTTCGACGATTTTCCGTTATAACTTCCGAAAATATTATTGCACAAACGTGATTTTTACATCAATTTAAAGATTAAAAAATTAGCTTTCTAACGGTATCAGTTTTTTTTTTAATTTATAACGTAAGCTTCTATTTTTAAAGAATTTTTAAAGAAATATTTTAACCATGTTTTTATCACGTGACTGGATAAAATAAAAGAATGCCGGAAGTTCAAATAAAAAAAAATTATCATCGCAAAATAAATCTACAGAAATGCAACTTTCAGCACGTGACTGGATAAAATAAAAGAAATATAAAATGTGATATTTTCTTTAAAAAATAAATGCAAAGCAAAGGTTTCTACAATCTTTTGCAATATCTATATCATTAACTCAATAAATCTTCTTTATTTACGGTAAACCTGATTGAATTTAGACAGGATATGCATTGAAATCCCGACTTAATGGCATATTTATGTAATCGTTTGCAATATCTGTATCATTAATTAAATACTTTTTTTCCCTTTCTCGCTTTCTTTAAAAAAAAAAAAAACATATTTCATATTTTGGCAACATCATCGAAAAACACATTTTTAATATTTTGGAAGAATAACCGATAGTTAAAACTGATTGATTTATAAAATTAAAGAATATTATTAGGAAAAGGTGTTCTTTTAAAACTTTTCGTCCATCATCTTAAAGAAAATATTGCTTTCAGGCCAATCAATTCCCGGAATTACTTCTAGGCTAATGAATATGTGATTTAATTGAAAATTTTAGAACGCATTACTCATGGCGAACCAGCTGGTTGCCAAAGGCGGCTAGTGTGATATAAAAAACTGGAGCGAAAAGTCCTGTTTCGGAATTAATGTCCAAAAAAAGCATTTTTTTTTTTAAATCTTAATTTTAATATTGGCGAAACCAAGCTATTAAATATTTTGATAGCTTAATTTAGTTTAATTATATAAACTTTCCGTTTCAAAACAGCACTAGAGCTATTTTGGAACGAACCTCTTAATATTGAACCGCGGTCAGATGACGAGGACAGCACCTGAGTTAGCACCCCATCTTCAAGCTTCCATACCACACCAGGGGAGGGACGTTTAGGTCCAGCGGATTTAACGTGCATCAAATCCTCTTAAACGACAGTTCTTTGGTGGAATCGGGTCTCGAACCTGAAAACCACCAAAATCTTACCATCACGGCCCATAATATTATTTGATGGTCATGTTTGAATTTCCTTACAAAATTAAAAATAATTGTGGGCTACATTAAAAAAAATATCTATATCTATATCTATACTTATAATAAAGCTCAATGTGTGTGTGTGTGCGTGCGTGTGTGTATTGGCGCTCTACAGGCCAGACCGTTGGACCTACAGCTACCAAATTTGGTACATGTATACCTTGGAGGTCGGGAATGTGCACCTCGGAGCCCTTTTTTCGAATTTTTAATTAGAATTTGAATTAATTAAAATTTAAGCAAAATTTCGACGTTTTTCCACTATAACTTCCGAAAATATTATCGGACAAGCATGATTTTAACATCAATTTAAAGATAAAAAAAATTAGCTTTCTAATGGTATCAGTGTTTTAATGTATAACTCAAGCTTCTATTTTTAATGAATTTTTAAAGAAATATTTTAATCATGTTTTTTATTAGCACGTGACTGGATAAAATAAAATAAAAAAAACAATGCCGGAAATTCCAAATAAAAAAACAACTATAATCGCAAATCAAATCTAAAGATATGCAACTTTTAGCATGTGACTGGATAAAATAAAAAAATATATAAATGTGATATTTTCTAAAAAAATAAATGCAAAGCAAAGGTTTCTATGATCGTTTGCAATATCTATATCATAAATTCCATAAATTATCGTTATTTACAGTAAACCTGATTGAATTTAGACAGGATATGCATTGAAATCCCGACTTAATGGCATATTTCTATAATCGTTTGCAATATCTGTATCATTAATTCAATAATTTTTTCCCTTTTTCGCTTTCTTTAAAAAACATATTTAACATTTTGGCAATATCACCGAGAAAAACATTTTTAATATTTTGGAAGCATAATCGATAAATTATTAGAGCATTAAACTCAAAAAGTTTTTCCGAATAAAGTTACCGACTTTTTAAGTATTAATAACCGAATCTTGTAACTTTAACTATTTCTTAAATTTTGGCTAATGAATATGTGGTTTAATTGAAAATTTTAGAACGCATTACTCATGGCGAACTCGCTGGTCGCCAAAGGCGGCTAGTACTTATAATAAAGCTCTATGCGTGTGTGTGTGTGTGTGTGTGTGTTGGCGCTCTACAGGCCAGATCGTTGAACCTACAGCTACCAAATTTGGTACATGTATACCTTAGAGGTCGGGAATGTGCACCTCCGAGCCCTTTTTCGAATATTTTATTAGAATTTGAATTAATCAAAATTTAAGCGAAATTTCGACGTTTTTCGCTTTAACTTCCGAAAAAATTATGGCACAAATATGATTTTTACATCAATTTAAAGATTAATAAATTAGCTTTCTAACGGTATCAGTTTTTTTTAATTTATAACGTAAGCTTCTATTTTTAACGAATTTTTAAAGAAATATTTTAACAATGTTTTTATCACGTGATTGGATAAAATAAAAGAATGCCGGAAGTTCGAATTAAAAAAACTATCATCCCAAAATAAATCCAAAGAAATGCAACTTTTAACGCGTGACTGGATAAAATAAAAGAAATATAAAATGTGATATTTTCCAAAAGAATAAATGTAAAGCAAAGGATTCTATGATCGTTTGCAATATCTATATCATTAATTCAATATTTTTTTTCATTATAAAATGTGATAGTTTCTAAAAAAGTAAATGCAATGCTAAGGTTTCTATAAAATCTGCAAGAGCACATCAAAGGGAAAAAATTAGGTTTTATCACCGTGTTGCCATCATTTTAAAGGAAGTTCAAATTAAAAAAAAAAAAAACTATCATCACAAATTAAATCTAAAGAAATGTGACTTTCAGCAGGTGACTGGATAAAGTAAAATAAATATAAAATGTGATATTTTCTTTAAAAAATGCAAGGCAAAGGATTCTATGATTGTTTGCAATATTTAAATCATTAATTGAATAAATTATCTTTATTTATACAGGATTGAATTTATATAGGATATGCATTCAAATTCCTTTCCAATGGCCAATTTGTAAAATATTATTAATAGGCATACATATTGTTTAATACTATCAATTTGATCTAAATGAAGTAAATAATTACATTTTATGTAGCTTGAGTCAAACAATGCATTTATGAATAATGAGTTTTAGATTTCTTCATACTTTGCTCTGTGAGCTATATTTTAAAAATATTTTTATTAATATTTTAAATAAAATTTGCTACATCAATCAGTCTTCTAAATCAATCATTAAAACTGACTGATTTATAAAATTAAAGAATAATATTAGGAAAACGCATTCTTTTAGAACTTTCTGTCCATCCTCTTAAAGAAAATATTAATTTCAGGCCAATCAATGCGCGGAGTTACTTCAAGGCTAATGAATATGTGATTTAATTGAATATTTTAGAACCTATTACTCATGGCGAACCAGCTGGTCGCCAAAGGCGGCTAGTTACCAATAAAGAGAACTTTGTGTAGAGTTAATTGATACAATTCAAAAGATTAACGCTTTATTTAATGTAAGTACTTTTTTTGTGAGATAATAGTCTTTTAAAATATGATCCAGAATTTCTATATGTAAATCAAAGCATTAACCTATCTGACAATGCTAAGAATTTTTAATTATTTTTTTCTCGTAATAATGCCGGAAAATGTTAGTTAAAGCACTTGAGAAAGCTGTATCCAATTGAATACCCTTAACTTGTCTTA
>JAPMOQ010009139.1:433475-443638 GCA_026543055.1 Argiope trifasciata
TATACAGTAAACTCTCGCTACAACGATACCCGATACAATAATAACCCCCTCTACTACAATAATGTTTTGTGGTCCCGGTGATTTTGCATATAAACTAATGTTAATCTCCCCTCAATATTGCGATATTCTCTAAAACAAAAAACTCTTGAAAAAATTTTTTTTCAATCTAAATTTCAGTATTATTTTCTCCCTTTATAATAATATTTTGATTTTCAAATGCTTTTTTTTTTTCGTTTTCTTTTGTTATTTTTTCCGTCTATTAAGACTCATTGTGGATATTCAACTGATCCCTGAATAAATAGCTATTGTTCAGATTTCAAAACAGATGAAGACCACCCTTTAGGGAATCGGAGTTGGTGAGGGGGGGGGGGTGAAGCGTAAATGTATGCCTAGTCTCATTTCCCAGTAAGTTTTGGAATTCTGATAAGGTTTAAGGACATCTGGACCTGTCTGGTCACCTTGTCAAAGAACAAGTGCCCTTTGTTAGAGGAACAGGGGGAGATGGAGGCGGGGTGTTGTTAAGTGACGTCTGAAAAGTGAGTTCAAAGGTTGTTTTATAGTCTTTAACGATTTTGAGTTCTACGCGAAACATTTGGTTTAAACTTTTCTTTCTTTCACGCGATATTGTTCCCTAAAGGCCTTATCACACGGTGAAATGTCGCCAGCAATTTTCCGTTTCTACCCTCAAAAACCGGTCAAGCAAGTTTCATAATCGACAACTTATGAAGATGATAATGATATTGACGATGATGATAATACAGGTCCATCGCAGTCCTTATTGTCATCCCAGGAAGCTCTTCAATCTGTGAATTCCCTGCGGACATTTTTTTCAAGCCTTCCGTCGACAAATGAAGAACATTTTCGTGCACTAGACTCAATGCATACAGTATTGGGGAACTTAACAGTTAAAAAAATGAATAAACAAACAAAAATACTGGATTATTTTCAATAAAAAGTGTTTTCAGGTATGTGAATATTTCTGTGCTTATTTTCTGAGTTTATCTTATTTATTTATTTTTTTAGTATTTAAACCACTATTATTATTATTTTACAAATTAATTTTTTCTTAATATAGACTTAAAAGTAGTATGTTATGCACCTTAAACTAATAATAATAATAAAAAAAACTCTTATTAAATGCTCAAAATATGTGGGCCCTCGATATAACAATATGCCTCTCTACAACAATATATTTATTTGGTCCCTAAAATATTGTTGTAACGAGGTTTCACTGTATACTCTTGTCATACTATTTTTCGTATATACTATTTTCATACTATTTTTCGTATATACTATTGTCATACTATTTTTCGTATCTACTATTTTCATACTATTTTTCGTATATACTATTGTCATACTATTTTTCGTATATACTATTTTCATACTATTTTTCGTACATACTATTTTCATACTATTTTTCGTATATATTATTTTCATACTATTTTTCGTATATTTGTAATACTTATTTTCGTGTATTAAATTCATTCAACTCTTTTCATTTCTCAGAAAATAAAAAGTAAATACTACATTTTTTTGTATTATATTATGCAACTACAAAAGTAATATTCATAAAAAGATTTTTTTTCAAATAAATATTCCACTTGTAATTCATCTATATCTATATTTATAATAACGCTGAATGTTTGGGTGGTTGGCTCTCTACAGGCTGGGACGTTTGACCTACAACTACCAAATTTTCAAATAAATATTCAAATAATTTTTTTTTTCAAATTAATATTCCACTTGCAATTTATCTATATCTATACTAATGTGTGTGTGTGTATGTGTGTGTTGGCACTCTACAGGCCAGACCATTGGACCTGCAGCTACCAAATTTGGTACATGTATACTACCTTGGAAGTCGGGAATGTGCATCTCGGAGCCCATTTTTCGAATTTTTAATTAGAGTTTGAATTAATTAAAAATTAAGCGAAATTCCGACGTTTTCTGCTAAAACTTTCGCAAATATAATTGCACAAAGCTGATTTTTACATCAAGTTAAAGATAAAAATATTAGCTTTCTAATGGTACCAGGATTTTAACATTTAACTTTAATTTCTATTTTTAACGAATTTTTTAAAAAAAATTTCTAACATATTTTTCAATAATATATTTTAGACAAAACAATAAAATTTTAAAACAAACGATAATAATGAACGAGCAAAGGGGAAAAGATAGCCTTTTTTAAACTGTTGCCATCATACTGACAGGAGTTCAAATCTATACTTATAATAAAGCTCAATGTGTGTGTGTGTGTGTGTGCGTGTGTGTGTGTGTGTGTGTTGGCGCTCTACAGGCCAGACCGTTGGACCTACAGCTACCAAATTTGGTACATGTATACCTTGGAGGTCGGGAATGTGCACCTCGGAGCCCTTTTTTCGAATTTTTAATTAGAATTTGAATTAATTAAAATTTAAGCAAAATTTCGACGTTTTTCCACTATAACTTCCGAAAATATTATCGGACAAACATGATTTTAACATCAATTTAAAGATAAAAAAATTAGCTTTCTAATAGTATCAGTATTTTAACATTGAACTTAAGCTTCTATTTGTAATGAATTTTTAAAGAAGCATTTCAACTATATTTTTCAACAATATATTTCGGACAACACAATAAAATTTAATCTGCACGAGCCCGTTACGAGTGGAAGGGGAAAAATTATCTTTTATCAATAGGTTGCCATCAGATAGATAAAAACTCAAATTAAAAAAAATAAATAATTATTGCAAATTAAACATTTAAAAATGCAATTTTCAGCACGTATCTGCATGAAATGAAATAAATATGAAATATGTTTTTTTTTAAAAAAGAAAATGCAAAGAATTTTTTATGACTTTTACAATATTATTAATTAAATAAATCAGCTTTGTTTAATAATAAAAATACATCTATAAAAAAAGTCTAAATGAAGTAAATAGCTGCATAGTATGTAGCACGAGTCTATAAATGCTTTAAAAAATGAAGAATATTTAGCTTTTAATTAAAAAGAGATGAACTTGTGATATCAGTGTTTTAATGTATAACTCAAGTTTCTATTTTTAACGAATTCTTAAAGAAATATTTTAACCATGTTTTTTAGAGCACGTGACTGGATAAAATAAAAGAAAACAATGCCGGAAGTTCAAATAAAAAAAAAACTATCATCGCAAATCAAATCTAAAGAAATACAACTTTCAGCATGTGACTGGATAAAATAACATAAATATAAAATGAGATATCTTCTAAAAAAATAAATGCAAGGCAATGGACTCTATGATCATTTGCAATAGATATATAATTAATTCCATAAATTATCTTTATTTACAGTAAACCTGGTTGAATTTAGACAGGATATGCATTGAAATCCCGACTTAATGGCATATTTCTATAATCGTTTGTAATATCTGTATCATTGATTCAATAATTTTTCCCCTTTTTCGCTTTCTTTAAAAAACATATTTAACATTTTGGCAACATCACCGAAAAAAACATTTTTAATATTTTGGAAGCATAATCGATAAATTGTTAGAGCATTAAACTCAAAAAGTTTTTTCGAATAAAGTTACCGACTCTTTAACTACTAATAACTGAATCTTTTAACTTTAACTATTTCTTAAATTTTGGCTAATGAATATGTGATTTAATTGAAAATTTTAGAACGCATTACTCATGGCGAACCAGCTGGTCGCCAAAGGCGGCTAGTTAAGTAATAAATTAACTATGACTGCAAATTAAATCGAAAAAAAAAATGTAACTTTCAACACTGATTGAATGAAATTAAATAAATATTAAATGTCACGTTTTCTTAAAAAATAAATACGAGGCAAAGGTTTCTATGATCGTTTGCAATATCTATATCATTGCAGCATTTTGTTTATGGTAAACATGATTGAATTTATACAGGATACGCATTCAAATCCATGCCAAATGGTTAATTTGTAAATCATTAGTAACTGGTCTACTGTAAACTTGGTCTAAATAATTACAATAATAATAATAATAATTACATTTTATGTAACTTGAAACAAAAAATGCATTGATGAATAACTGTTAGATTTTTTCATACTTTGCTCTGTGTCATATTTAACAAAATATTTTTACGAATATTTTAAGCAGTTACGAATATTTTAAGAATGTTACATCACTCAGTCTTCTAAGCAATCATTAAAATTGACTGATTTATAAAAAAAGGAATATCATTATTAAAAAGTATTCTTTTAGGTCTTTTCGTCCACCACCTTAAAAAATATACCGATTTCAGGCCAATCAATGTCCATAATTACTCCAAGGCTGATAATCAAATGAATATGTGTTTGCGTATATGAATGAATGTGTGAGTGTGTGTGTGCATGCGTTTATTACTGCTCTACACACCAGACCATATGATCTAGAGATATATCACTTAGTATATACATATTTACTTTGGAGGATGAAAAAGCATACCTAAACGGATTTTTTTTTTAAACTTTAATTAAAATTACGCTAACGTTCTGAATTTTTCTGCGATATCTTCCAAAAAGATTACAGTATAAAATTGTTTTTTTAATCCTTTTGAAAATGACTATATGGTAGAGAAATTATAAAGAGAGCAAGGCACATAAGTATTTAATTGAAATTTTTTGAACACATTAATCTTGACGAACCACCTGGTCGCCAAAGGCGTCTAGTCTAAAATATTCCAACCTTTCAAATATCCGATTTAATCAGTGTCAATAAATGATTAATAAAAAAATTAATAAAAAAAGATTTATTATTATTATTATTTTTTTAATTACAAAAAGCTAATAATCTTTTTTTTATCTTAAACACAAAATATATCTGTAGAAAACCTGAAATTGCCTCAGACCAATGATACGCGTAATGTCACTGTTGTTGCGATAAAATTTAAGCTTTTTATCACTTTCGCTTATAAGTTTAAACAGAGATGTACATTTCCAAGCACATGAATTATTTCTATTACTTCATACGGTTTATAAAAAAAAAAAATTGAAATGAAAAAAAAAAAAAAATGAAATGAAAATTCTTTTATACAACAATGCACGAAAAAAAGTTTTATTGAAAATTTGCATATTAATAAATAAAAATTTTGAAAGACTAAAAACAAAACAATGGCTTGAAATGATAAATTAGATTCACAAAAATACTAATTTAAATATGACAACCATTTTGTTCGTGCACGTATGTATTGTGTGTAATTCCTAGCTTCTTTATATGTACAAGCATTTCCGTACTAAATTATTGTCTGCACATAAGATTGCTTGGAGAAAAACTGATATTCCTTTTTAAATCAAATAAATTTCAATTTTGGAGAATTAAAGACTTCTTAAATGACACAGAAAAAAATACTTTTTTAAATCAATTTCCTCTAAAACGTCAATTTCTCTACAAGAATTAAGATTTAAAATGTGAAAGCAGTAGAAAAGTATTATTTCAAATAAAAATTCATTCTTACACTTTCCCCTCTTCTTTTAAGTGTGTTAAATATGACACAACGTTTCAAAATGTTTGCTGATTGAAATCGGCGTGTGAATAAAAAATTTACTGAAAATCGGCAGATGTTTTGAATTTTGGGAGGTCCGTCCTTTATTCGACCTTTCCCTGGTGTCACTCTGCCATCAACTTTTATGACTTGACTTCTGGGAAAAAATACTATCTGAAAAAAGTGATCAATATTTTTTTTTGTTTAAATAAACAATTACAAAACACATGTGGAGAATTGAATATGTTTTCCAACACCACTCTGTTTGGTACTTGCAATTTTATTTTTATTTTCGACTTCTCGCTTCTTTAAGAGCTTTAATCTATACTTATAATAAAGTTCAATGTGTGTGTGTGTGTGTTGGCGCTCTACAGGCCAGACCGTTGGACCTACAGCTACCAAATTTGGTACATGTATACCTTGGAGGTCGGGAATGTGCTTCTTGGAGCCCTTTTTTCGAATTTTTGATTAGAATTTGAATTAATTAAAATTTAAGCGACATTTCGACGTTTTCCACTATAACTTCCGAAAATATTATTGCACAAACATGATTTTTATATCAATTTAAAGATAAAAAATTAGCTTTCTAACGGTATAAGTTTTTTTAAATTTATAACACAAGCTTCTATTTTTAACGAATTTTTAAAGAAATATTTTAACCATGTTTTTAGCACGTGACTGGATAAAATAAAATAAATATAAAATGTGATATTTTCTTTAAAAAATGCAAGGCAAAGGATTCTATGATCGTTTACAATATTTAAATCATTAATTGAATACATTATCTTTATTTATACAGGATATGCATTCAAACTCCTTTCCAATGGCCAATTTGTAAAAGATTATTAATAGGCATATATATATTGTTTAATACTATTAATTTGATCTAAATGAAATAATTACATTTTGTGTAGTTTGAGTCAAACAATGCATTTATGAATAATGAGTTTGAGATTTCTTCATACTTTGCTCTGTGAGCCATATTTTACAAAATATTTTTATTAATATTTTAAATAAAAGTTGTTACATCAATCAGTCTTCTAAATCAATCATTAAAACTGATTGATTTATAAAATTAAAGAATATTATTAGGATAACGTGTTCCATTAGAACTTTCTGTCCATCATCTTAAAGAAAATATTAATTTCAGGCCAATCAATGTCCGGAGTTACTTCAAGGCTAATGAATATGTGATTTAATTAAAAATTTTAGAACCCATTACTCATGGCGAACCAGCTGGTCGCCAAAGGCGGCTAGTTTTAAATAAAAGAAAATGTAATCAGAATAATTTTATTTCATTGTTCACAAAACTTGAAATTGATAATTTTTTAAGAATGTCTTAAAAACCACTGGCGGGTATACTTAATTCACAAATCTTGATTGTGATTATTGTAGATTTAAATTTAAAATGTTCTTAAAATATAACTTAGATGACTTAATGTAAAAATATGAAAAAAATAAAGCTAAAATACAAGATCTCTGGAGACTATACGATTTTATGCAAAAAAGAAAGATATTAAAGGAATCTTAAAAAATGCATTTAAATGACAGTTGGATGGATACTTATTGTATGATTGTTGCTTATTTACTTGTTGCTTATTGTATGATGCCATTGCGTATATTCTAGAATTTCCGATTGAATGCTGCCTCAAATATTCCAAATGCTTTAAATCACTCTAAAAAGATTACTGCCTGCATATTAAAACTGGAAATGTTGCTGGAAATTTAACCTATAAAAAATGTGAAAAAAGCTCAACGCCTAAGTGCTTCTACGGTAAACTTGTAGAATAAAGTAGTAGAATAAGGTTATTAATGAAAAAAAAGTAAACATTTTAATAGGGTAAAATTATTATTTTAATGAAGAAGCAAACATACTATTGTCAGCATTTTAGTAAATATAATGAAGAAATGTGGTTGGTAAAAATTAATAAAAATACAGAGCAAATAACTAAGATTTTTATTCATTAACGATTATAAAATATTCTAATACTGCTATTTTTTCGGTACTATGAAATTAAATCAGCTCTATTTATTCTTAAAAATGCACAAACAAACACAAGACAACTGATAGAAATTTTTAATAGATGAGCAAAATATAATATAACCCCATATAAAATTGTACAAATACATACACATTTTTCGTTTGTCCATTTGTTTCAAGAATTAAATATTTATCCCCAATTTCGAGGAATAATTTTTAGAATTCAATGTAATAAAAAGGCTTTAATTAGTTTACATATTTAAAAAAAAATTCACGAGATCAGACACATTTAATTATTAACAACCAGAATCGTATCAGGCAAAACTTATATATACTTCTGGGCGGTTAAAAAATCTGAGTATGGCTGTTCTAAAATTTATCTCTATTCCACAAACGATTACTTTAAAAAAATCAGTACTTTAAAAAAAGAAACGGGCTTTTTTCACTGCCCTTTCTTCCCGGGGGGGGGGGGGGGGGTTAATCACCTAGGTGGGGAAAATGGGTTTCTTAACAATTTCGTTATCTTATCTTCCTCGCTGACAATTTCTCTCCTCCCGCTCTTTTCTTCCTAACTTTCTTATGTTAGTAATAAGTTGTTATAAACTAAACTCTAATCCGAAAAAAGAATAATAAAAGAAAGAAAGACACTAATTCGAAAAAAGAAATAAATCAAAAGAAGGATTTATTTTTCTCACAAAGCAAAAATTGTTGGGAATAAGTCAAAATTCTCCTATTTATATCGGCAGCATCCGCAATCGGGTTCAAATTTTTCGAATCCAGCTAATTCGATGCAGTTAATTAATTTAAAACGATATGCAAATAAGATGACTCTTATTTGCATATCATTGAAGAAGAGGAATTTTTGTTTTATCGCTGTAAGTATAAACAAAAAATAAAATGTTATGTAAGAAAAGATCGACTGAACTTTTAAGATGTTGTCGTTGTGTTTTTCAAGCAGATGTGCATCATTCGATAAGTATGTTTTTACTTTTCGTTCTGGTTACGAGATGTAACCAGGTTTCAATAAATTTCAAGTTATTTTCTAATCGTCATTGCGTGGTTCTCTTTCTTAATAGATAAATTCAATTTACTAATTAGACCGTATTTATCTCAAGAAAATGGTTATGGGAATGACCAGCAATGACGATCGGTTTTTAAACTTATTTGAGGAATTCGGCATTCGGAAACTTATTAAGAAGAAAATTATATTTAATCTTTAAAGACTGTTAAGTCGGAGAGGCCGCCATGAATAACGATCACGTGACTCCATTGACTTCCGATAATTATGCTACTTGGAAGCAGGATATGACAGCTATTTTGTTGGATCTTAATGTGTATGATATTGTATTAGGAAAAGAAATTCCTCCCAGTGACGATGCAACGGAAAAGGAGAAAGCGCGTTATAAAAAACGGTGTAATAAAGCTTTCTCGACTATTTACCTAAATATTTCCAAGGATCTCCGGCCTTTGATTGCCGATACAACGGAAGGGAAGACGGCATGGGAAATAATTCAGAAATATTTCCACCCAGAAAGCAGAGCTCGTATGATAGGTTTATTAGATCAATTCTTTTCATGCAGAATCAATGTTAATGAGAGAATTGGACTCTATGCAGTTAGACTTCTGAAAATAGTAGCTGATTTACTAGATTGTGGCGAAAAAATCCCTTTTCAGTTAATCAGATTTTTACCAGATTGTTTCGGGGCAATTGTCCAAGCTATTTATAGATGGCCCGATGAACAATTTACGTTTGATAAAGTTCTAAATGAACTTATAGCCGAAGAAGCACGTTTGGAGCAATGTTCGAGGGACCACGAACAGTTCGCACTACACAGTGCTATTCCACCTGGAACTAGTGCAAGAATTCGTTCAAAGTTTAATCGTCCTTCAGGCAAGGAAAGTAAATATAATAATTCAGGGTACAATGATAAGAACTTTAGGGGAAACAAAAAGATTAACCCAAAATCTTTCATTGTTGAAACGTTTATAACTGAAAAATCGGATCCGAATGCATGGATAGTAGATAGTGCAGCAACGACTCATTTTTGTTCAGATAAAAAATGGTTCATTAAATTTGAACCATCTACTCAAGCTGAACACAAATATTTAGCAAATAGCGCTACATGTCCGATCGAAGGCAAGGGAACTGTAAAACTGTCCTATTCAAATGGCCAAAGTTTCTTTTTGAATAATGTTGTTTATTCTTCCCAAATAAGACATAACTTGATATCCGCTCCCAAACTGGATCAGGAGGAGCGAAGTTCATCGGACAGAGACGAAAGATTCAGGTATTCGACGGAAACGAACGACTCATCACAGCAACTTTGAGTAACGGTCTTTACAAAACATATCCGAAGCCACCTCCAACTTCAAAGGTAACATGTTTTAATACTTCAAAATCCGAAGATCGGAAAAGTAAAGCAAGTAAAACAAAGCGTTCTGTAACAAAGACTGGTAATCTTACTGAATGGCACCAGAAGTATGGTCATATTAATACCAAATATATAGTGTCATCTGTGAATGCCGTAAGGGGTTTGCCCAATTTAAAAAACGAAAAGATTGATTGCACATCATGCCGGTTGGCAAAAAGTAGAAGAAAATCTTTCAACCCCTTAGGCGGCATAAGATCTAAAGAGCCATTGCAGTTAATATATACCGATATTTGCGGCCCTTTTCCTAAACAAACGCATAACGGTTACCGCTATTTCATAACCTTTATTG
>JAPMOQ010009139.1:443648-462072 GCA_026543055.1 Argiope trifasciata
GCATCTATTTACCCGAAGAACGCCGGATCATTGAAACGATCAACGTATCATTTGGAAATAAAATGTATAAGGAGGCCAATGATTGCAGCGGAATCGAACTGGACCCTAAAATCGAAGCACCAGTTAAGTACCAAATTTCTGAAAACCAAGAAGAACTCGAATATGACAATTCCAGTAGCAGTAACTCGGATTTATCATCAGATGAAGAATCGTCTCCAGTCTCTAAAACTTCGTTAACCAAAATCTCAGTAAAAACTGAATTAGAGCAATACCGGACAGCGAGCGAAGAGACGGAAGATGAAATTCAGGAACCAGCAGGTTTTAATTGGATTCGAAAAGCAGTACCAAGGAAAACTGGTGATCGTACAGACATTTACTATTACATTTCAGGTCAAACAACGTGTCTTCGATCTATTAAAGAGGTTAAAAAATATTGTGAAGATCATGACCTAGAATATAATCCTAAATTATTCAATTTTTCAGGAAGCATACTTTATCAAGGACCTGTGGTAACTGGTGAAGAATTAGAAGCGCCACAAGCCAGTGTTGCGTCAACCTGACTAACCGACGAAATTAACCTTCCTAGATTTTTTCAGGAGGCCATCAGCTCAAAGGATGCCGTAGAATGGAAAGCAGCCATGGATGCAGAGATGCAAAACATAAAAAAGAAACCAGAAAAGTATGGCATCTTGTCCCGGCACCACCCAAAGTCAAAGTAATAGGATGCCGATGGGTATATGATCTGAAAAAGAACAATGAAGGTAAGCCCGTCCGTTACAAGGCACGTTTAGTTGCCCAAGGCTTTTCGCAACGTAAAGGAGAAAATTACGAAGAGACTTTCTCTCCGGTCATAAATTTTTCTCTGGTAAGATTGTTTTTCGCCATTTTTGTAAATTTATTGAACTGGATACACTGGCAAGTAGACGTGAATAGTGCATATCTTTATGCAAAATTGGACGAAACAGTATGCATGAAACAACCGCCAGGCTATAAAAGCACAAAAAATCCAGATTACGTTTGCAGCTAGATAGAGCGCTCTACGGACTTAAGCAATCCTGTAGAGAATGGTTTACCGAAATTTGCAGCGTTTTAGAAAGATTGAGTTTCAAGAAACTGAAGTGGGCAAATGGAGTTTTTATAAGGAATAATGTTATACTTTTGTTATACGTAGACGATATTGTTCTTTTAGGAAAGACGGAAAAGGAAATTAAAATAACAGTCAAATTGCTTCAAAATAGTTTTGATTTAAAAATTATAGGAAAAACGAAAACTCTTTTAGGAATTCAATCTATTGAAGAAAATAACAAAATTTATTTATCTCAGGAGAAATGCATAATAATCAGGAGAAATACATAATAAAAGAACAATTCAAAAAAATTGTTCTTTTACTTTATGAACATAAAGTTAATCATTCTCTGGTTAATATACCATGAAATCTCATAATAAAAGCTGATAATTCTTCGTTATAAAAAAAGCAGAAATGAGATAGAATTATCTTAACTGCACCACAAATTCAAGTAAAATGAATTTCAAGTTTCCTTAATGTATCCGCCTACGTCCAAAGGGAAAAAAATTGAAAAATTGGATTTTTTAGAAACTATTCGTTGTTTTTAGATGTATTGTCAATAATAAACACTATAAATACAGAAAGAAATTATTATAAAATATAATATATGAGAAATGGGAACATTTGTAATAAATTTTAATGAAATTAAACCAAAATGGTTTACTCTCTACACAAAACTGTAATGCAGCAATCCTATTTTTTTATGCACACAAGCTATAGAATACATTGATGAATGAAAGGAACCAAATTATTAGAAACATTTTGAGATGCAAAGAAGTTATGGGTAAAACTATGCACACTTATGCAATTTTACCATAAATTTACTGCTAAATTTTTCTAAAAGCACGTATAAATGTAAAAACAGTTCACCTACCATAAAAATTCTGGTTCATTTCTTTTCCCATATTATTTAAAACACACGCTGAAATTTTTAAGTAAATACCTCGATTGGTTTTGAGGATATCATGTTAAAGGCGGAGAATTTTTATGAAAATTAAAGTTTTGAAAAAACTGAAGTGAAAGGTAAATTTTAGTAGAAAAATACGCGACCCTGAATGATAGGTCAGGTCTTCCTTTTCCGAGAAAAAATAAACTTGGAAGAAAAAAGTCTGAACTACTAGAAATAATGATTTTTTTAAAAAAATTCGCCAATGTGATCGATGGCATTGCTTTTAACGTAGACAGATATATTAAAATACCGAAAAATGTATCGCAAAAAATAATTTATTCATTAAGTCGGCTATAGGAAAATGTGCTGTAAGTGAAAAGGGAATAAAACGAATCGCAGAATACTGTCAATCTAAAACAGCAAATGTATAACTCAACTCCTTCACATTACGCTATCAAAACTTAAGCGGCCTCAGACGACATCTCTGAAAACCGCAAAAGGGGAGGAGGGGGGGAACGTGCAACTTCCCTGAAGATACTCCGATCGTTTGAATTCGGTATTGGGACAAATGCGTACTAACCACTTTCGTACAGGTCATAAAAGACCAATAAATCACTCTAAGCCCATTGAAAAAAGGGGGTAGGGAGTAATTAGTCTAGGTTTGCAAAAAACATGTTATCTGTTGGCAAGAGTATTTGGCGGGAAAGGGTATTGGCGTTTTAACTAAATTTTGATGCGTAAACATAAGAAAAAACGTTTTGTCTCTATGTGTACGAGATATGCTGGCTCTCAACACACCATACCGTTTAGCTACGAAATTTGGCAAATATTTACTTTGAAGGATAGAAAAGTGATTTTTTAAAAATTTAATTAAAAAATAAAAGAAATATTGACTTTATTTTCGTTATAACTTTCTAAAAATTTACAGTAAAAAAAACAGTTTTTACAGCATTATAAAATTTAAAAAATGCGTATAAAAACCGTACGCAGGAATATTTTCTCATGTCTTATACCTTATTGTTCAGAATATATATATATATATATAAGACGGACAGACAGATAGATAACTGGACGACAAAGGTGGTAAATTTAAAGTATACGACGAAATACATCAAGAACGCTTGTATTACTACGCTTGAATTCTCTGAATTATTCATTCACAGTCTAAGTATGCTAAATATAGTCCTCAAATAAAAATCAATAAATTTTAAAAGAAAATGTAAAACAGAAATTCCATTCTAAAAAATTATGCCTAAACTCAATTATTACCATCACAAACGATTCTAATTGTTTTAAGAGAAGCTGATCATTTAAATGTACATTTCAAACGATTAATAGTACATAAGTCAATAAAGAATTTAACAATTGATAACTTTCCTACTATTTGAAATTAAATCTGTTCAAAGCTTTTGAACTTCTGGGAATCAAATACATAATACATAGTAAAAAATTTGGAGGGAAAAGGTTGTTTCGAGATTTGCATTATCACGGGACCCCTGGAAGGTTTAAAATGGCCATGAATTCTTCTGAAATTAGAAATAATTACACTGCTTAAAATATGGTTAAAAAACGCATAGATAATCAGTAAAAATTTCAATAATGGTGTAGGTTTATATTGTTCAAGGGTGAATTACCAGAGCTTCATTTAATACTATTGTTAATGGCTTATTTTACATACAGGAACGATCTATAAAAAAAATTAAAGTTTCTGAAGAACATATACGACATATATTAATGTAAATTTATTACTACGTACATTAATGTAAATATTTTTTTAAATTCTGTTTTATATTTTATCAATAGATTTGTAATTAGGGTTTAATAAATAGTGTCACTAGAAGAAAATTAAATTTGAATTCAGCTAATATCACCTACAAATTTTCGCAGATAAAAAGTATCGGGTGGCAAAATATTAATATACTTCTGATTTAGTAAGCTATTTATTTTATGCACCGTGTAATAACAATATTTCATATATAAAATTCAAAGTCGTATAATGAACAAATAATTTATCTTTATCTGAGCAGATTTTTCATTTAAATGTAACAGCATTGAAATTAAATCTACAATGATAAACAGAAAAGTTTAAATTTGTAAAAGAAATATATAGCACGGAAAATTAACATTCGTAGTTGGAATCTTTTCTTACTGCTTACGTCATTTCAAGATTTTTTTATAACTATTCCCATCTTACAAATAATTTCAATGCTTTTAACACCATTTAATTGTACTCCATACTTAAGAAACAATATTTTTTTAAAGTTCCTATATTTAAGTAACATACATTTACGTGTTCAAACTTACTAAATTAAACAAACGAATCAAGAAGAAATAAAATAAAAACTAATGAAACCAATATTCTTTTGTTTAATGCATATCGTTATATTCATGTAAAATAATTCATTTACCAAAATCTAGATTATTGTTCCAAAGTCGATATAGTATTTATATGAAAAAAATATCATTGGTCATTAATTTTTATCATATTTTTTGAATAAACTCCTTGAAAAGCAATTCATGCTTCATAAAAAACCAAGAGGAAAATATCGCATGAAATGGTATTAAACAACATTAAGTATTCGAAATTTTGTTAAGTATGTTAACTCTCGCCAAACCTGACACTTTCAGATAACGTTTAAAATGTTGCAGCCTCTTCTAAAACTCATCCTTTACAGTAACACAATCCCATTGTAAACGGGACCATTGATTGACGGTTTTATGACTCGTACGCAAATGACTCGTACGAAAGAGTCATACAACCTTTGAATTCGGCTAAAGAAAAAGAGTATCCACTGATTCCGACCCTCCAGGGGGGTGGATAGAAAATCCCAAAAACAGAAAACATTCTTCTTTTGTGTCCTGCTGTTGTCTAATGTCACTTAAGGTGGGTTCACACGAGGCTTTTTATTGTCCGCAAACATTGTCTTTCTGCTGTTGTCCCGGCATTGTCCCCGTGTGAACGCTTGAAACAACGCGGACAATGTTTGTCCCGACGGGACAATCATTTGCCATTGTCCCGTTGTGGTCACGTGATTTTCCAAAAGTAGGCGTGATCTTCTATTGCGGACAATAATAAGCCTCGTGTGAACCCACCTTTAGTCATGCCAAGCCGAATTAGCAGAGCTGTTTCGATTAAGGCAGAGGTATGCGCCTTTCGTTGTTAACAAACACCGTTCAGGTGAAAGGAAGCCTTTGCTCGTACATACACGGCTCAACCCTTTTCAGGGGGCGGTCGAACTCATTCATCCATCAGCAATTCAGAATTTAGATCCAAATCAGATATCTACTCATCCCTGATTCAGTACCCCCACAGGCGTACTTTGCAGTCGCGGCATATTTAACGTGCCCCAACTGCCATGAGCCAACACGGCTGTCTTTGGACAAGACGAGGACAGAACCCGCGACCTTTCAGTTACGAGACTGACGCTCTACCAACCCGGCTACAGCCGCCACGCTACAGCAGCCTCTTTGTGTCCTTGAACCATCGGGGGGTATTATCTTTGACTGTTGAGGGAAAGGGAGAAAGAGAAATCTGAGAATGGGCTTACAAGTGAAACGACCAGTTATTCTCAGAATTATCAGATCGCTCAGTGCATATCACTGAAATTTATTGGGTTTCGCCAATAAATTTCAGTAACGTTATTTCGAAAGGGCGAAATAACGTTACTGACCTTGACTTTCCTATATTCTCATTTTGCAATGCACTATAGGTAATTTTTTATTGCTTGTGACGTAATTTTGTTATTTTATTTATTGTTGTCAGTGCCAGAGCCATCTATTAGTAGAGTATAGAACTATAGTAAACGTTTTAAAGAAATGACATATATTTTTAATGCAATCTTTTTAGAAAATGGTTTACTTCAATAAATAAATTAAGTAATAAGTGTGGGTGTGATGGGTTTTAATTCATCAGTCCACTGGTTTAGATTACTACTGGTTTATTGAATGGTTAAATAAAGGATGATTTTTACAATGAAGTTTTGCTGATGAAGAATTGATTGCAATGGCATGGAGATGAACAGTAGATATTTAGTTGCTCTTTTCCACCTTCGCGTGGCACCTTGAGCATTTGCCGATGAATTCTTCTCCACAAGAATTCTAGTTTCGGCCCTTTGAAGAGGATCGTCTCAACGGTTTCCGGTCGTGACCCTTTCTTGGTCTACGGTAGCGGGACGGTCCGAATTCTTTTGTGTCGGGTACTCTCTCTCCCTCTGACTGCTGGTTAACACCGGAAGAAGTGCTGAGCGCCCTCTCGTGGAATTAATTTACCACATAAGTTATGAAAAAAATCAAATCAAAATAGTAAGCCGAAATAGATAAATTAATTCAATCACACATTACTTAAATTAATTAATTAAATATTAATTAAAATTTAAAAAAATTTAATATTTATTAATTTTTAATTACTAATATGATTGAAATAACAGATATTTGGAACAAATATTAAAAAATAACAATAGCAAAATTATTTGTTATTTTAATTGAATTTTTGCTGGCCGATTGGTCGATGAAGAACTGGCGTGGACAAATGGAGATTGAGGAGATAGAGTTAGACCAAGGTAAAGAGTGGGTCTTGCTTTGAAGAGGGGAGAGACTGACTGGATTGTGGACTGTGGAGTTTTGACACTCCATCCTGGTAACGGTTCTGGCTAGCATTTTATTAGCATCTGGTGGTGTTTTTCTCCGAGTTTATGGAGAACTTTTTCCATGAACTCTTTTCAAGATAAATCTTCAACCTGCGACTTTTGTTTAGATATCAAATATTTAACCTAAACTAGAACAACAAATTGTTCTTCTGTGTGTGTGTATATATATACAGGGTGGCCCAGAAGTCACTTTATATTTTGAAAATTAAATAACTTTTTTTCTATTAATATATTTCTTTTTCTCTTTTCAGAATTAAAAAATATAATCCCTGGAAATTTTTGGCATGGATAAGTTTACAACAGAACAACGAGTGAAGATAATTGAATTTTACTTTAAAAATGGACGGTCAATTGTTGCAACAGAGTCAATACAGTCATTTAAGAAAAAGTTGTTTAATTTTCAAAATGTTTAAAAATTTCAAAACTTACAGAGCCATGCTGTTGAAAACGCGTCACTAAGTTCCTTATTGCAGGCCTACTAGGGGGATGTCGAACATTAAAATGGCGCATATACGATCTTTGCGTTGCAACAATTGACCGTTCATTTTCAAAGTAAAATTCGATTATCTTCACTCGTTGTTCTGTTGTAAACTTATCCATGCCAAAAATTGCCAGGGATTGTATTTTTTAATTCTGAAAAGAGAAAAAGAAATATATGAATAGAAAAAAAGTTATTTAATTTTCAAAATGTAAAGTGACTTCTGGGCCACCCTGTATATATATTGTTACGGATTTTCCTACATCTTAAAATCCGTCGGGTTCTTTTTATCTTGTATAGTGGGTGTGTATGGTGTGAGAAGATGATTATGAGCACACGCAATGTTCAGTCCTTCAGTAGACGACACAACACAGATGTTTATTTACAGGGCAATAACAGGACAGCACAAAAACGACAAATATTGATAGCACAACTATGTACAGATGAGACGACTATATACAGCCGAGATGAACACATAAGTCAACACACTGCAGATAGTAGCCTACAATAGCAACAGTAGTCCACAGACAGAAATTCCGTAGTGACAATATCCACAGCTCACAAAGCGGGCAGACAGGTTTCAGGCAGGAGAGGGAATCTTTAAGGCAGTGATTCTCAACCTGTGGGGCGCGCCCCCCTAGGAGGGCGGGAGCACACTAATGGGGGGGCGCGAGCATATCCAAGAGAAAATGTTATTTAAAAAAATTGATTAAGTGACTGAAAGGAAAGAGCACACATACAAAACAAAATACATTTCGACATATTTAATAATTAACTTATTAAATTAAAAACAAATTTAATAATTATTTGTGACTTCCTTGGTCCTGTCTTGCAGAGCAAAGTTTTTCGAAGGAGGGTTTAATATTAGACATACACACTCTCAGTTCTTTTTCTATATTTAGCTGAGATCTATATTTTGTCTTCAAAGAACCCACAGCAAAAAATCCAGTTTCACAAAAGTAAGATGTTGAAAATGGTAGTAAAATGCGAAATGCCCTTGTTTTTAGTGCAGAAAACTCATCATCCACTCCTGCCCCAAAATTCAAAGAGTGATTTATTACTAAATTGACTTTTGGTTTCACCTCTTGCCATGAAGTCTATGAAGGTTTCTTCCTCTTCAATTGAGAGAGTCCTTTGGGTGTATTTTGAAATGGATTAATCACCCACTTGTAACTTGATATCAGTTTGTCATCAGCAAGAAAGTACTTTTTAAAATTCTTTGCTAGCATTGCTAAATGATTTTCAATGGTTAGAAAAACAACTTTTACTTGTTGTTATTCAGCCTTGTAAGTTTTAATACAGTCAATCAAATTTGCAAACATTGTTAATTTTTCTTGCTTTAAATTTCTGCTCCACAATTCCAATTTCCTCCAAAAAGCATTACCTTTATCACTTGTATCCAATATATGTGTATTTGCTCCTGGCAGTTGAAGATTCAAGTTATTTAATTTCTCGAATATGTTGACCATGTAGCTCAATTTCATCACAAATAAACTATCACGAAAATTCTCAGCTTCCGGTCTGTTTTCCTCTTTTGGGAAAACGGCGATTTCTTTTCTTAATTCATAAACACGTGGCAAAAATCTCCCTACTAATCTTGCCTCGCAATAAAATAGTAACGCTGAATGTACTGTACCCATGTCTTTACAAAGTGCGGAAAAGATTCTTGATTTCAGGGGTCTCATTTTTATATAATTTACTACGGTTACAACCGTAGTTAACACAATAATCAAACCAGGACTCATTTCTTTGGAAGCCAAAGCTTCTCTGTGGATCATGCAATGTGTCCAGACGCACTGTGGCGATTTTTGTTTCACAAGTGCTTGAATATTTTGGAATCTTCCGGGCATAGAACGAGCACCATCGGTGCATATTCCGACGCAATTTTTCCATTTTATGCTTGCCTCGTTCATAAAATCATTTAAGATAGCAAGTAATACAAGTGTTGTTGCTTTGAGTTCTATTAGTTTGCAGAAAAGTAATTCTTCTACTACTGACAAATCATCACAAAGTCTAACATAGGCAATGAAATTATTACTATCTGTTGTCACATCGAGTCTTATTGAAAACAATTTGTCACGGAACTTCGACAAAAGCTGACACTCTACATCTTCAGCTATATCAGCAATTCGATGGGCAACAGTATCATTTGAAAGAGGTATAGACTGCAATTGTTTTGCAAAATTATCTCCAAACATAATTTCTACAGTCTCAATTGCAGCTAGCAAAATAAGCTCTTCACCAATGGTGTGTGGCTTTTTACATCTGGCTATTTTATATGAAACTTTGTAACAGGCAATTAAAGCTTTTTCATTCACAAAATGTTTTTAAACAATGATTTTTGCTTTTCATATGATTTTAATTTTAATGCGAAGAATTCTCTGGGTTTGTTTACGTACTCACCATGAAGCGTTTACAAATGTCGTTTATTAAGTTTCATGCTGTCTGCCACCAACATTTTTGAGCAAATGATACACAGGGGCCTTTCTTCTTCATTTACTTCAGTACTAGGGAACCCAAAATTTAAGTATTCTTGAGAATATTTTCTTGATTTTATTTTCGGAACCACGCTCGTCTGTGTACTTGTTGATGCTTGTCTATCGTCTAATGCTCGCTTACGTCAGCTTAAAAATTTATCCATGATTCTGCATAAGTCTGCTGCCGTGAATATTTAATACGGTGAATTGCAATTACACGAAAATATATATAACATACACATTCAGAATAGATTCAATAGCGATAGAAGGATCGATTTGAATGATATTGTCTGAAATTGAAATTGGAGTCATAGAACTTTCTCCTTCTCCCTATGAGAAAACATTTGTTCACATGTGCGCGCGCTACTAACTTAACTTTTAAGTTGACCAGACAAATCGAAACTTCTCGCGAAACCAGGACATGGCGGGACACAAGAGCAATAAAAAGGCATAGGATTCTTGTTTTTTCAATGCTGAGGATCTGTTTTTCAAAATGTCAATAAATTTCCGTATTCTTGGTAATTTGTAAAGTTTAAAATTAAGGCTGTAGTGCAGTTTCAGAGCTAAAATACTCAAAATACATTATTATTGTATAGATTTTATTGTATGCTATGGGAAGGGGGGGCGATGAAAATTATGACTGAAAATTGGGCCGTGAATGCTAAAAGGTTAAGAAACACTGCTTTAAGGGACTCTGCCTACACTCACGTAGGTCTCTCTTGAACAGGCTGAAACTATTTCTCTGTCTCTTCTTGCCTTCGCTGTTGACTCACTACTTCACACAACGGGACTACTCCTCCGTTCAGGACAGCTTCGTTCCCGACGACGACACAAGGGACTACGACACAGGCTTCGTCAGAATAAGCTACACAACAATCCTCCGTTCAAGACTCCTCAGTTCAAGACCTCTCTATTTAGGTCTTCTCGATTAATTCTACCGCGTTACTTGTCTTCTTCGTTGAACACCAGACCGTTCAGCTGCGGCTTCTCTCTTGATTCTTCTTCAGGTCTCCTCCTTCCCTTTTTCTTCAACTCTGCTGCTTCTCACTTGATTCACACCTCTTCAGATTGTCTGCTCGACTATTTGGCGACGAATTTGGAGACTTTGGCAACAAAATGGAAAGTACCCGAAACATTGAAAATGTTCCTGATCCATCCATTAGGAGCCGAGATAGATCCAGAATGCTCCTGATTGGTCCAGAAGATGTTAGCCCCGCCTTCCGCCGGTATCTGAATCAAGACGTGTAAAGAAATCTCTATAAGAATCTCATTGTAAATAATGACCGGGAAAATTGTTTATATCTCTTTTTAAGCTTTTTTATCTTCCGCACTTCTATTCTTGTATCGCTGATGAACGGGCGTCAGTTCGTCATGGCTTCTTGTATATAAATCATGCCTCGCGGGATGGAATAAAAACGAGATTTTTGAAATTACAAAAGGGTTTCCTCTCTTCGGCCACGAAACTGTTTCTAAGATATGTTTTACATTTTAATTAGTCGGCAGGAAGGTTTTATGTGATTAAAAACTCAAATTATTAAAGAATTAAAATTAAATCCGCAAGAGAGGTATTTCGACGTTGCGGGGCGGTGCCGTGACTCGCCATTGCTTAATTTTAGTTTTTAGTTTAGTATTAGTTATTTTAACGTCCCGTTGTAGAACAACTCTAGGGTTATTTTGGGACAGATCTCTAAATTTTGAACCACTTTCAGAGGACGAGGGCGACACCTGAGCTGGGACCCCCCTCTTCACACCAGTGGGAAGAAGTTTGGCCAGACGGATTTAACGTGCAAGAGACCACGTTACACGATGGTTTTTCTGTGGAATTGAGTCTCGAACTTAAGCCATCTGGTTCCGAAACCGAGACTTTACCATCAGGCCACTGCGGTCCAGCCGTTGCTCAGTAGATGGTTCCTTAGACTGCAAGCCTCACCCCGCTGTCGGCGGAAGCTTCAAGTTCTGTGCTACCTCTTAAGCAGCGCTCTTACGACCTGTGTTGCGAACGGAGAGAGGAAAAACCGTCCGAGAGGCGGCGCTGTTTTGAAATGACGTAACTATGTATTAAGTTTCTGTTCTTGTTTCAATCAGTTAGATTCTGTTTTTTAGTCAGTGTAACATGTAGTTGAATATTTCACGGTTTCTGAAGTTGATTAAAGTGTGTGTTATGAAACAAATTGGACTTATTTTTTTCGAACCCAATACACCCAGCATCGGTTAGATGCACCCTGCATATCACGAATGAATTTATTCTGGTTATGATTTAACAACCTGTTCGTCGGCAGATAATGCACGTTCCCCCCCCCCTCTCTCTTGCTGTTTTCTGGGACTCTCTGAAGCCTGTCCAGTTTAAAGACACATTGTCGGTAAACTGGAAAAACATCAAAGCACTTCAGAAAACCACAAAAGTGGGTCAATGTGTTGGCAGTTTGTGCTCTACCTGAAGATTCATGAGTTGTAGGAACACAACTTTAAGCCGAGTTCCAACCATCCGTCAGTCGAACTACGCGTCTCCCCCCTCGACTCATCGTGTGGTTTTCTGAGCTCTTTTGATGCCTGAACATTTTGCAGACAAATTTTCAGTAAAATCAGCAGTCATCAAAGGAACCCAGGAAACCGCAAGAGGGATCGAGGGAGGAGACGCGTAGTTCGACTGACGGATGGTTGGAACTCGGCTGTTCTGTTGGAACTGTTCGCCGGCAGACAATACACGCCCCCCCCCCTTGACCCTCTCTTGCAGTTTTCTGAAGTTCTCTGATGTCTGTCCAGTTTGAAAACAAATATCGGTAAACTGGAAAAACATCAAAACATCCCAGAAAGTCTCAAAAGAAGGCCAAGTCTGAGGATTCAGAGGTCGTAGGAGCGACCCTTTAGAGTATTTTCTGCCGAAGCTCCCCACGGAATACTCTATGCCATTTGCCAACTGTAAATTTTGTGCCCATGTTTCGTTTTCTGCTTTAATTCTTTTGTGCTCCTTGTTAACCTATAGAAGTTCCTTTCAGCCTTGCCTGTGTCAAATGATTCCTCCAGATTTCTGAAATATCATTTATGTGCTTTATTTTCAACACAATAATAATAATCACCTTCCTCCAAGTGTAGAAATAACTCGCTACATTCCAGTGTTCAAAATTTTATCTTCCTTTGATAATCAAGAAGTGATTAATTAGTGTTCAAAAAAATATCCATTAGAAGTCCCTGACTCAACATTTGAAAGATAAGAGGTGAATTCATCATTATTATTCCTTGTATTAATTCAAGATTTATATTGTGTATTTTTATTTTATTTTGAAATGCATATTTAAATTTTAGTACTTTTAAAAGTATTATTTAAAATATCGTTACAGATTTTCCTCCTGTCCTTATCAATCAGTCGGGTTCGCTTACTTCTTTAGTGAGTGTGTACGGTGTAGAAGATGACCACACAATGATTATTCCTTCAGTAGAAGACAGACGACGTTTATTTACAGCAAGAAGACAGGACAGCACAAAGATGACAAATATTTACAGCGCAAAGACGAATATATTTACAGTACAGAGACGACAAGTATTTACAGAAGTCAGCTATATACAGTCGAGACGAACACACTGAGCGACTGCACACAAAGCGGCCAGACAGGATTTAGCAGGAAAGGGAAACTTTGAGGGATTCCCTCTACGCTCACGTAGGTCTCACCAACCGGCTGAAACTACTCCTCTGTGTCTTCTTGTTTTCACTGGCGATTCACTACTTCACATTACGGGACTGCTTCTCAATTCAGGACTGCTTCGTTCCCGATGACGACACAGTGGGTTACAACATACGATACATATATGGCACACAGCAATTCAACACTCCTTCGTTGCTTCGGTATTCTCCCAGCGACTTCTCCGTTCAGGACTCCTATTCAAGACCTCTCAATTCAGGTCTACCGGTCGACCACACTCTCTCTGCTCTCTACATTATCGGCAACTCTGTTGACGATTCAGATTGCCGGCCTTATATAGCAGCGGAAGGTGGGACCAATCAGGAACATTCTTAATATATCTTGATTCCTAATGCGCGGATCGGGAAAATTCTCGATGTTTCGGGTATAATCCATTCTGTCGCCAAAGTCGCCGTGCTCTGGGATCTCTGATATGACACCCGGGCATCGTTTATACAGATGACTGTAAATCAGTCTTCCTTTCGATGACATTATTTGAGCGGGAAAGCAAAATTACAGGTTCGCAACAATATTGAATTATCCAATCTATTATTCAAAATTTATGCCTAAATTTATAATGTGCTTTATTTGAATTTTTTCCCTTAATGTTTTTAAAATCTAGAAAGATGATTTCTGCATCTAAATCAAATTTGCTTAGCGAAAAATAAATAAAGAAACAAAAGTAATGACACATGGCACATACAAAGTTGTAAATATCTAAGAAGAAATTTTCTGCGACTCTGATTGTGTTCATACAAACCTCGTGAGTGAAGAAAAATAATAGACCAAGGTTCTCATATTCTAGACCAAGGTATAATAGACCAAGGTTCTCGTAATGGTAGGTGATGATCAGCATATGGTAGTAAATATTTCAGACTAAATTTTTACTCCTCTGACTGTAATTAAGCTATCTTTTGTTATCAAGTATTAAAGATGAAATGCTGACGTCAATTAGAATTCATGCTGAAGTAAATAAGAAATGGCTAAATTGATATAGAAATGGCAAGACAACGCAAAAACATTAATATAGTTGATAATGAATTTTGATATTGTGGGTTTCGATACATTCTTTAGCATACGTCTGTTATTGCCGAATTAAGTCGTCTTTTTGGGTTTCCTCTTGTTTACACTCGATCACATGACCGGTTGGGAGCACGCATGCGCCAACAATCACTTCACTTATTTATGAATTAGTAATGGATTTAGATAGCATAGACCACAGGGAGTACACATCAGGAAGCCTCTTTTTTATTTTGTTCAGTTCTTTACACACCACATATTTTAAATTAAATCAACATATAGTACACTCCCGAGTATCTGGCCTAATGGGGAGGAAGGACAAGTCAAATAATTTAAAAGCCGGATAGACCGGAGTTCTATGAACTCATTTCTTTGTCTACCAATGACAGAAGACATACCAAAATTCATTGTGATAATGCGTATTTTTTCTCTTCCTACTGAATACTCCATTTATCTCAAGCCACATAGAATGTGAACGTGACGGCGGCCCAGTAAATCATACACAGGCGGAAACAAATCTCAACACCAAGGAGGACTTGAGTTAGTTACTTAAACTTACTTCAGTGAACAAAATTTGGTAGGCGTGTTTATGTATCTGAAAGATGACATCGATTCAAGTTTCGCACTTCTCGTGTATGTGTGACGCTAGTAGCACCACTCAGAATTTGCATATTAGATTTGCTTTAAATGCGTGCTGTAAAGTTCGTGAAGGTTATTTATCTTTGAAATTTGACCTATTGAATTGATGTTAGCAAAGAATGCCTTCAAGAAGATGAAGAAGCCAGCAGCTAAACGAATTTGAACTATGTAGTGTAATAGGGCTACGAGAAAGTAGATTTTCTTTCCGCGATATTGCAAAAAGACGGCCGAAATGTGTCCACTGTACATGATTGTTGAAAGCAGTTGTCAAAAATGGTACTGCCTCAAGTAGACTGGTTTCCGGGTAGCCAAGTGGCTCTGTTGGGAGGGAAGACCACCATATTCAGCGTAAGATTGGTGTACATTTCTGAATCTACGGCAGAAATTCGAGTTGTAGATGGTACCACAGTGATACAACGAACTGTTAGAAATCAGTTACTTCAAGAACTGCTCCGAGACTGGCGGCCTGTAGCGTTGCTTCCATTTATTACAAGTCATTGCGTTTTGCAATGCCAGTGGTGTCGAGCAAGAATTCATTGAACAGAGTGGAGATTCGTGTCATTTTCTGATGAAAGCAGGTTCTGCCCCAATGCCAGTGATGGCAGTGAGATGGTCTGAAGAAGGCCAATGGAACGCCTGCAACCAAACTGTAGATACACTGGACCTACACCGGGAACCAAGGTCTGAGTAGCAATTTCCTATGACATCAGGAGCAGTCTCGTGGTCATCCCAAACACATTGACTGCAAATTTGTACGTCAGTCTGGTAATTCAACTTGTAGTGCTGCCGTTCATGAACAGCATTCAAGGAGGTGTTTTTCAACCGAATAACGCTCGTCCTCATATCGCTGTTATAACGCAAAGTGCTGTATAGAATGCCTGCATGTTTCCTTGAACTGCTAAAGCATCATATCTGTCTTTAATTGAGCACATATGGGAAATTGTTGGACGAAAACTCGAGCATTCTCCCCAGTCATCATTGACAGACCCAGTATTGACAGAACAAGTGCAACAAATATGGATTTCCAGTGACATTCGGCTCCTGTATGACACAATGCATGCACGTGTGCCAGTTAGCGTTAATAGCTGGTGGACACACCGGTTATTAATGTAACAGCATTTCCCATTTTAAATGCATTTTCTTAAACTTAAATTAATTTGTGGACTTGAAAATTTAATCAATTAAATATGTCAACTAACAAATGCTTTGCCAAATCGCATTACTCTACAATAATTTTTTCATGGTTTTGGGATTTTTTTCCCTCAGGGTAGAAGCAACTACCGGTAACGTGTCTAGTGAAAGTAGAATGCTCTGTTCTGGTAGTTTATATACTGAACTGCACGTTTCAAGAATTTGTTACGAATACTGTGCAGCTCTGTGCAGTTATTATTTGGAAAAGAGCAACAATTTGGACTCTGACAAAACAATGAACAATGAGAAGAACATAAAGAACACTTCTGTTTTCTTGTCACAAATTGTATTTTGCATGCGATTCATATGAGGATCATAGTAGACTCCCTCTTCAAATAGATTGGCAATGTAATGCCTTGTCCTCCTCATTTAATTACGATTAAAGAAAACTAGGACAGATAATAGCAAGAAGGATACTTGGGAGTGTGCAATATTAGAGAATCTCTTTTAGGTTGATTTCTTGTTTTGAATCTCAGTGAAAAAATGCATATATTTTTATTTATAATGATTCATTCTGTGCCCCCTCCCCGCCTGTAGGCAATTTTATTTAACTAGAGAATTTATTTATTTGGCAACTAGTTAATAATTTTTTAACGACCAAACGTTCCACGGTCTAGTCATGTGGAACGGATAATCTGTAAATGTTCTTTGTTCACTGATCCATGGTAGCGTATGCAATACTTTTTGAGAAGCTATCTCTTGCCGCAAGAGAAGAGAGTCAGACGACTTCTTTAAATAATCCGAATGTAAAACAGCAAGTTTTGAAGAGAGCAGTAGAGTTCGAATTTAATCTTTAAGAAAGAAAAAGAACCGAAGCCTCGGCTCAGTTCCGGGATTTTGCTGAACAAAACTTGCTGTTGTTCAAATGTGTTTATTTTTTGTCATTTACAAATAACTAGCTTCGATCCGGCGCGTTGCTACCGCAGAAAAAATGATCTTGGAAAAATCGTTTGGAGTTAGAAATATTTATCTTGTTTAATTAAGAATGATATTTATTTTCTTGTTGACAGTTAATACATTTATTGAAATTGAAGGATATATAAAAGAGAAGCATAAGTAGTATTTATTCCATTTTTATTATTCTATTCTACAAGCAAATATTCATTTTTATGTATTAGATTTTAGTGTTCTTTTAGAATTGTAAGGCTTGGTGTTCTTTCAGAATGGTAATGAAAGAAACTATTTATTGTATCTCGTGATTCGTTTCATATTTGTTCAGAATTTTCAAGTTAAATGTTAGAAAACGTGATAAAAAAAGATCTTTTAAAATTGATTAAACATAGAAATATTTATGGCATAAAATTTTTTATATATTTGAAAAGATAATATTCTGAAAACTAAGATGGTGCAAAATTATTTGTACTATAATGTTTTCAAAAGTTACAGCAAAAAACGCTAAAATTTTATTAAATGTTTAGTTAAAATTTCAAACCTATAGGATCGGTTCCCCCCTGAACTTTCTTGCTTACTCTCTAATAAAATTATTACCCCTGAGAAAAGCTTACATTGCATTTATGTACAAGAGCTACGAAACATTAACGTCTAGCTTGGATTTAGCATTTTTACTGCATCTGTTGCGTCTCCTTGGCGAGTTATTTGGGGGTTAATCCATGGTTAATAGATGCGGTAAATAGGTCTGAAAATACTTTTTATACTTTAGATAGTTGTATTATAACCTAAGCGTAAGAGCAAGCAATATGTTGTCGAAGTTTTATCGGAATTGGATGAGCGGTACAGCAGCGCACAAGAGACATACAAAAAAACATTCATATTTATTTATATAGATTACATCATTTAATTATGCCTATAACCACCCTGTAACTGCATTTAATAAGTAGTTGAAGCTTCATCGGAGTCAAATGAGCGGTACGGCAGCGCATAAGATACATACAGACAAATATCCATGTTTATTTATATAGATTACCAGCGGGTGACCGAGCTCCGCTCGGAGAAAACAGGTATCGAAGCTAACTCGAAGATTTAAATTTTCAATTGTGATTTATCAAAACAATACATGCCATAAGAAAATTTGTGAAACCATTGGTGAAAAGATAACCGGTTAAAATGCTCCATCGTAAACTATTCTAAACAAAGTTAGAGTTTGGAAAGGGAACTATTCTATACAAAGGTAAAGTAAAGGTAAAGATTGAAGTGTGTTGAAGTTCAATATTTTTGACAAATTTATTTAGAAAAATCAAACATTTATACATACATAAGAAACATATTATAAACCTATAACAGCATAAACATAAAACTTTATTAGTTCGCCATATTGGCTATAGATGGCAGCACGTTACCGCTTGAAAATTTAAGTAGCCATTATGGCGAACTAATAAAGTTT
>JAPMOQ010009143.1:0-14597 GCA_026543055.1 Argiope trifasciata
CGCATTCTCAGAGTTTTTGAATCTTTTCCAAGCACTTCCTCTTACTCTTCTTATTTTTAATGTCTTTCGTTCGCTCGCTCGCTTTTGACTCAGTCACGGTTTCGAGCAGTAGCAGCTTCTGTTGTCTCGGAACTAATTCAGTTTGCTCATCGCACTGGTGGCCTTGTCAATAGCTAACAATATGTAGATCAGGGTTTTTTTAAGCAGTGCTTCTCCTGACTCTTGCAGAATTTTTGCAGCCTCATATCCTTTGAAACAAATTCTGTCATGGTTGAAAAACTGGTAGCAACTATAAAAATTAAGTTAATGTTTAATAGAAAAGTGAGATTAAACCTCCAGCTGTGCATCTTATTGTTTCCATAAGTAGAGCTGCTGTTTTTAGCTAGTTTTCGAGAACTAACTTCTTTACTTTTATAGTGTCCTACTACAATGATACTTATAACAATTCTTTAAATAACTGGCGACATTTGTACTTTTAAATAAATATATGTTTCAAATCTAATCTAATAAAAAAAGAGGTGTTCCAATTATTATACTATTGAAACATAATTCATACTATTTAAATATAATGGGAATTATAATTCCATTGATAATTTATTACTCTTGAAATATAATTCATACAACTGGAATATTATTTTAATTATAACTCCAATAATAATTTATTATTCTTGAAATATAATTCATACAACTGGAATATAGTTGGAATTATAATTCTAATAATCATTACTCTTGAAAGATAATTGGAATTATAATTCCAAAATAATTCATAGTGTTGAAATATAATTTCATACAACTGGAGTATAATTGGAATTATAATTCCAATTACAGTCCAACAGTATATAAATAATAGGTTTGTGAAATCAAAACATCATAAATTAATTTTGAAAAATGTAGTGGGCATATATCCCTATGGAAAGAAAAGCAGTTTTTTCACCTTTCCTATAGAAAAAAAGATTTTTTTTAAAATTCTGTGCACATAGAACGAATTCTATTTGTTCTAATCATATGGAATCTTATAATTCAAAAAATTTACAATCATTATATATCAGTTAAATGTATTGTTATTTATGTTATTGTTATTTATTTATTATTAATGTATGTTATTTATTATTTCTGCACAAGAGTATACATTCAAGAAGCCAATTTATGTTTACAAACTTGAAAATTAAAGCAACACGACAAATATAAAATTAGCCTTCAGGAAACAAATATTTTTTATAATTAAAATTAATAATTCGTTTAAAATATCATAAAGAATATAAAATTTACATTAAGGAAAAAAAATATTTATAAAAAAACAGATCCCTTAAAAGATTTTGGGCCTATCATAAATTTTGCACCTTAGTTAATATTTGAAAAAATGCAAGAATGGATTGAAAAGTTATTTGATAATTTTAATAATATGGTATGCTCAGTCAAGATCATTTTTTAAACATTTGTTTTTCGAAACACTCCATGAAGAATTTTAAGCACATTATGAAACACTCTGCGTGGCTCTATTTGTAATAGCAGTCCTCAATTTAAGATACATTAATATAGAATGCTTAAATGCCAAATAAATAAAACATGAAAAAGTAAATAGATAATACTAGTAATGTTTAGATATGCTATAGATAATACTAGCAAACATTGTTTAGCTTTATGGCTATTGGCATCTGTAATTATCTCCAAAAAACAATCAATTTTGTATCTTTGTACTTTTTGGCTGCTTTGTAGTCTACAAATGTACGCATTCATCATTCCGGGAGGGGAATCTCAGATATGGGGCTGAGAATCTTCAGGTTGACTCTCGTTGCAACGATGGGTACAGAAACTCTCTAAACTCTCTCCGATCACGGAATGTGTCTCCTACGAGAGGGATTTTACCTTGATCAGTGATGATCCTTAAGATTACCACAATGCTTTTGCTACATTCCGGTCATTCAAATTTTTCCAAGAGCCTTAAGGTACCCGACTACGTTGCTTTTGCAACATTCCGGTCATTCAGATTTTTCCGTGTGCCTTAAGGTACCCGACTACGTTGCTTTTGCAACATTCCGGTCATTCAGATTTTTCCGTGTGCCTTAAGGTACCCGAGTACGTTGCTTTTGCAACATTCCGGTCATTCTGATTTTTCCGTGTGCTTTAAGGTACCCGACTACGTTCAAAGGAAGATTGTTGAAAAATTAGATTTTTTTAAAAACTGTTTGTGTTTTTTAAATGTATTGTCAATTATAAACACAATGAATACAAAAACAGTTGTTTGAAAATATAATATATTTTGAGAAATAGGAAAATGTGCAGTAAATTTGAATGAAATTGGACCAAAACGGTTAACACTCTACACAAAATGGTAATGCAGCAATCCTATTTTTCTTTGCACACAAGTTATATAAGATAATGACGAATGAAATGAACCAAAATATAAGAAAAATTTTGAGATGTCAAGAAGTTATGGGTAAAAATATACGTATATGTGCATATTTTCCTTAAATTCACAACTTAATTTTTCTAAAAACACCTATAAATGAAACTTTTGGTTCATTCCATAGCCCATATTATTTAAAACACACTATGAAATGTTTATGTAGATACCTCAATCAGTTTTTGAGATATCCTGTTAACGGTGGAAAATTTTTATGAAAATTAAAATTGAAGTGAAAGACAGATTTTAGCTGAAAAATGTTTTGCTTAAAAATATGGATTGAAAGGTTAGACTTTTCTTTTCCTGGAAAATTTAATTTGTTTTAGAAAAAGAAATACCTGAACTACAAGAAATAAAAGCAAAAACAGTCAATGTGGTCGATAGCCCGTGTTTTAAAAGTAGTCTGATACCTTGAAGCGGACAATGATTGCAATTATTTGTGCTTTCAGTTTAAGAGTAGATCTAACCAGCATGTTTAAGCATAATAAACTTAATATGTTTCAATTTCTTGATACTGAAACATAAGTTTTGATTTCACATCAGATAATGACAAGAGGAGATATTTTTAACTCCGTCCAGTGTTGCAAAGTAGAGTGGGTGATTATATATATCGATGCTGTGCTTCAACCATATCATACGTAAACTCCTACAAAGTACTAAGTAATATTATCAAATTCCACACAATTTTTTCTTGGATGAAAGGTGATAACTAAGAAAGACCTTTTTAAAGTTAAATTATTATTTAAACCCAAAATAAATCGGAGTTTTTCTTTAATAACATGGATCAAAATGTTGTGCGAAAACCATATTTTCACTATTTTAAAAGAAACTGAATTTTCTGTTGTTTCTACCTTACTTCAAGACAAATGTTTTCTTTGATTTGTACAATTTTAACAGAATCAATCTTGAACAATTTTGTAGAAATGCATTCTATTGTTTTAATTATTATAACACAACAGTTAGTTATACATACCAGTTAACATTATTTCGTTATTATAAATCTGTTATGGCTTCACTGAGAATATATATATATATATATGTGTTGCGGCAATATTAAATTAATGCATGTGCATGTTACGTATCCCTTTTATTGCTTCTATAATTAAAACTAAATTTCTAAAAACTGAATAGACTGTCAAATCAAGCCTAAAATATTATCTTATCACAATGTGCTTGATTTATTTTTTTGTCTAAATGAAGTCTATTATTAAAAAATAATCATAAAGTTTTATAATTATGATTAATATAAATAAGTTTGTAAAATAATTTATTTATTTTCAAATATACAATCATATCCTTTTTAAATTTTAAAATAAAGAATTGACTTGCTTTGATACAAAAAATACAATAAAATAAAATTCTATGCTTAAAGATTGTTTATGTTGAATTTGTTTGCATCTAATATATTAAAACTTGATTTATAAATCATACACACTTCTGCCTTGGTCACAGAAACCACGTATTCTCTCCATTTTTCAAGAAATGACTCTTCATTAAATTTTCGCAAGTGTTTAGCTGAAAAAAAAAAGAATTAAATCATAAAAATACAAAATCAATCTCTGAATTATAATTGCTGAAATACAAGAACACTTGAAAATGTCTGGTATTCCCTTCAAAATTTAATTTAATTCATCGTTTCCATGACGGTAATTAGATCTAAATTAAATTTAAATTAAAAATCTACTTGTTCAAATATTTCATTTTTAAAAAATCGAATATTATTATAAATATCTTGACACAAATTCGAATGCACGCAACACTAGAACCCCGAAAAAAGCTGCCCTGGCGAATATTCTCTCCTATTTTAATTTATCCTTTTAAAAGCGATGTTAAAATTTGGAGATCCCGACTTTAAATCTGCTCCGCACTTCATCGCATATTATCCACCTCTTAAAGCTTACGTCGTTTAATTATTTGTTTACTGAAGTTGAAGTAAGTATTTTTTATTATTATTTCTATCACCTGCTCCCTTTTAAATGGCAGGAGGACGCTTGGCGAAAAAAACCTTCACCTCTCATACTTTTAATTAGGTGTCTAGAGGAGTATTTAACTCTCTTATAGGCATTCTGGCCACGGTTATTAAGACTTTTAATGAAAGCTCTGTTTATACAAGCTCAATTAGTGACAGACTTTGTATAAAACTTCGCCATCACCATGGAAACGGGTTTCATCCTTGCGAGGGTTACTGAAAAGTACGATTGGCGTTGGTTCGTAAAATATCGCCAACTCTTAAAATAGAAAATGCACTGTAAGCACTTCAAATGAAGATATATCTGTCCATATTATATTTTGATTAAGATGAAGCAGATTTGGGAAGAAATGGCGTTTGGAGTTGAATCATCATTCATTTTTAAGATGATGGATGATAATTACTGCGCATTTTCATTAGTTAAAGATAAAATAATTGATAAAACTGAACTTGCTTCAAATTATAGAATGCTTAGTTTTTAATATATTAAAAGAAAATAAATGATGAAGAATTTCATTTAGCGATAATGATGAATCTTTACTTTTTGAAGCTCACTCGGTTCGAAAACATATTTCCAATCTTTTATATGCTTACTAATCAGTCTCTAAATTAAAGCAAGATTTGAATTTGCCAAAATTCGAGCAGTAAAGTGTTGGCAATCGTATAAAAATATTTTAAGGCTTATAATTTAGGATTAGTAAAAATGGAGCGTTACACAATAGAAAAACGTGTTAACACAAGATTTGAATTAAATAAAAAACAGTTTTTTTCTTTAAATTGTGATATTTTTATTCAATTTAAAGTATAAAGATAGGATTATGTATGAAATACTACATAAAGCAAATGAACTCTACGGCTTTGCTGGCACATACACAATCTTTTGTTGATATTTTCTATGACTTTTTTGCGTAAATGTGGCTGAAATTCGTTGAAACAGCATTGAATTTCGTCTTTTAATGCGTCTTTTAATTGATCTCAAACAAACCCATAATAAGAAATTCAATGATGTTAAATCACATGATCTAGGAAATCAGTTCTCAAATTTTCTTATTTTGACCACCAGGCTTTCATTATTTTTGAAATTTTGTTTAATAATGAAAACACATGTCTCTAAGTGTAACACTCCGTTTTTACTAACCTTAAATTATCAGCTGAAAAATGTTTTTTAATAGGGTTGCCAACATTTTACTGCAAGATTAGCGTCAAATTCAAATCATGCATTAATTTTGGGATACCCTTAATGAATGAAAATTGGCAAGCAGTCTTTACACCAAAATTCTAGTTTCCGATCAAATTTGGTTGAATTGATCTCATGGTTTTATTAATAAAATCGTAGATTTGTATCAGATTTTGACTAATTCCGGTTTGAAATACAGTTTGTCTACCGATCGGTGTTCCTGGTCGGGAACATGCAAACAAAATGGTTAGAAATTTACAGGAAGGAATAATAATCGTAATAATTATAATGAAATGGACATATTACAAAATTAGAAAGTATCAAAACGAGTCGTCGTTTTTAACGCGACTACTATAATTAAGAAATCAATGTTAAGTGTAGAATAAGTGATACAATATCGCGTATAGTATATGTGATACTTTAGTTATGTATAGTATACGTGACACGATAACCTTTAGTTATGAGAAGTATACTTGATACTATTCCCTTTGGTTAAGTGTAGTATATGTGACACGATATCCTTGGGTTATGTGCAGTAAATGGAATAAGATATCACGCTAGGCATTTGCAAGCATTTGGGGAATTAATTTTGAATAACAAATGTGGTGAATTATTTCAATCCTGAAATTATAAGACATCTGGTACATGAAGTGTTTCACATAATCTCATAAGAAAACCAGAGGTAGTGGTTTCCCCAAAACTTCTTTGCATAATCTCAAATAACGACGTTATCTCAGAGAATGCTAAGCATGGCACTGACGTACAATAGTTTCGAAACATTAGCCTGTAGCTTAAATTTAGCATTTTTTCTGAATCTATCGTGCCATCTTAGGAGAGTTTTTAGGATATCTATCCTTAAGGTGGGTTCAGACGAGGCTTATTATTGCCCGCAATTGAAGAATACGGACTTCCGGAAAATCACGTGACCAAACGAGACAATGGCAAATGATTGTCCCATCGGGACAAACGTTGTCCGCGTTGTCTCAAGTGTTCACACGAGGACAACGCCGGGGCAACAGCAGAGAGATAATGTTTGCGGACAATAATAAGCCTCGTCTGAACCCACCTTTAGTTAATGGTATTCAAAAATTGAATTTGTGTTTTAGACATGTTTTTTCAGCCAATTGAAATAAAAATTTGACACAAAATTACATTTGTAGTCACAAAATATCATACCAATTTTTATACTTTTAATAAGGTATCCCATTTACATGTTTCTGAAAATATATAATCAACAGACGATCAATCCTTCGTTGTATTTGGCCGAAACTATTACAAGTGTCGACACTATAGACGTTAAAACTGAATGCTGAAAATTATCTGTCCATCTTGTTCCCTTCGATTTGTAGTAATTGTGTTAAATTATATACGAATAGCCGGACAGACATATTTCTTCTGAACCGATTATTCTCAAAATTTTATAGAAATATACAAATTTGGTGTATTGATCGTATGTCAAATTTCATCAATCTAACTCAAAGACAGACGGACATTTTCCAAATATACGTTTCCAAGATGTATTTATATTCCACGGTGTCATCTGAAAATGGCATGATTTGTCTAATATTTTCTCATTCAACCATAAGAAGTCACAACTAACGCCATTTGCTGATCCTGAGAATTGATATTCTGAAACAAAAAATTTTAAGCGATGTTAGTAATATATGGTATAAAAAAAAAAACTGTGCCTATTATTTATTTGACGAAATTTTGTATTATATCTTTCTCGAGTATTATATGCTTCCTGTATAATAATAATTTTTTTCCAGACTTTTTAGCATGATTTTGTAAAATGTTCACGTCTTCTCAAACGCTCCGTATAATCAAAAATTATAGTTAAAAGTTTCATTCAGGTAAATGAGCAACAAAGTTTTTATGTTGAAAGGCTCAATATCCAGTGATCAGACCATGTTGTGCAGTTGCTTGAAAATAGTGAATTCTTACGGATCCTAGTCAAACTGTGCAAAAACCATAGTAATAGACAACAATGCTTATATTGTAGGACACACAAAAAATTCAGAACTAGCTCTTTTTTTCTTTTTGAACAGAAAACTATTCTAAGAAGTAAATATAGTATATTATCGTTGTCAGTGTAAAAATAACATTCAAACCACAAATGCATTGAATACTAATGTCAAAAGCAATGGAGTTTTTTTTACTTTACTTCTTTTCGCGTTTATTGCAAAAATAATAGTAAAATCATTGAAGAGAATAATATCACTTACTCATGCACACACACATGAATGAAATTTGATATCTAATATATTGTTTACATAAATGAAAATTATTGATGATTTAATAATTGTCTAGATAGAATTACGATTCTGGTATCAAACAAACACTTAAAACAAAACCTAACATTTGTCTTGCTTATAAGCAAAAAATGTTCCTTAAAAGATAACAATGAAGGTATTGTTAATAATCTAAACCAACATACATTTATAAAATAACGGTTGATGAAATGCCAGTATTCCATTGTATAGCGTTCCAACCTATAATTACATAAGCAAATAGGTTTTGCTACTGTCTTTCCCAAGAAAATTGAAAAATGGTTCCTACACTCAATATTACCCGGGGCCTCATATTGTTTTGTTATACAACCAGCAGAGTCATTCGTTTAACTAAGAACTATAAGATGGCATAAAATTTGCCATCACCAAACTTGTCTCCAGATACTACTTAGAGTTATTTTTAACATCGGTTGCCAATCAAATAAACCATTAATACTTCAACTGACACGATCTCAGGAATGCCACAAGTCGGTCTTTGTTAAGGTTCCTCCCGGGCGGAACTGGGGAAGCTGTAAGACTAATCATTTCTCGAAAGACAAAGTTCCCTCAGTTCTCGCATCACACCACGTGTGATGGAAAAGGGTGTCCTGGCATTCGAAAAGAGAGAGGGGAATAGTCAGTTTGGGGGTGCTGACAGCGGCATGTCATGCGTTATGCGATCAGGTTTCGAGATTTCTACTTGCAGGTGTTCATGCATGACACAGTGTTCCAGGCAGGGAACTTGGGCAGGCAGCTGCGAAAGCGGCTTGCTCTTGTTGTTGAAAGGAAATGCACCATTCCTATTTTAATTTATTGAAGTCTCTTAGTGGTCGAAACGATTGGTCATCATATTCCACTACTCAAATGCCACCACGTGGCTCTTTTTAACTAAATGATGATTGACTTCTTTTAAGACATTACACTCAATATATTACTAAATAAGAAGTTAAATAAAAATCTAGTTTAAATTCACTGTAACCGTATTTAACCGTTTCTAGAAATAAATATTTTTTTTTTAAAAAAAGTAATAGGCGGAAAAACAATTATTAGCACATCTTTAATTGGTGATTGTGATCGCAATTGACCGTTTATATCCACTATATTGCTGAATAAGCAATTAAATAATAATTGAGGTTTAATCGACTGTATCCATGTTTAGCTGTTTGTAGAAATAAATAAATATTTTTAGAAAAAAAAATTAATAACAACTTAACAGAAAAAAAAGAAATAGGCAAGAAAAAAAATTACTGGCACATCTTTATTAAATGATTGTGATGGTCATTGACACTATATTGACTTAAAGACACTATATTATTGAATGAAAAATGAAATAATAATCGAGTTGAAATTCACTGTAATCATATTTAACATTTTCTAAAATTAAAAAATATATATTTTTAGAAAAAGATTATATTCTGTAGATCGGCTAAAAAAAGGAATGGGAGGGGAAAACAATTATTGGCACATATTTATTGGATAACTGTGACATTTTCTTTATTGTATTTATTTTAAAATCGTTGTATTTTAATATAGAATTAATGTCATAAGATAATTAATATTTTATAACATATAATAATCCAAATATCAATAGCAACTGTGTTTAAAATATAAACATAATATTTTTTCAGAAATTTATTGTGATTATGCTTTCAATTCTAGTAATTGAATGCTTTAGAAAAAAAATGTATTTCAAGAAAAAACAAATTTTCACTAATGGATTTCATTATTCGTATGAATTTGTTTAAAATTTATATAAGATATTAAAATTTTTAACTTCTATAGTTCAAATTAAAAATCTTATATTAATTAATATTGATTCAAACTTTTACCCATTCTTAAAAAATTACATATTTTTAATTTAAAGAGCAACGGAATTTTCAAACCGATCTTAGCTATAAACAATTTCTACGCTGTAATAATTGCATGCTAGCTTATCAATTATTGGCAAATAATTAAAAGGTTTGCTGCAATAAAAAGAAGTAGCTCCAATTATTCAAGTTTACAGAAAACCGGCAGTAGCACTGGGAAGCTAGCTCTAGATTGCAATAAATCAATAAGACAAACAGCTCTACCGCTCGAATTAGCGCAAGAACTAAGGATTGGAGCTATATCTTTTCAGCACCAAATGAACAAGTTACTTTTCAACATGGTAGTACATGTAACTCCAAATCCACTGATTGGAGCGACATTCTTTTTGCAGCAAACCCCCGTCAACTGAGATAATATTACAAAGAATGATAACTTCAAAAGTGTCACTGCCGTTTGAACGTTATATTAAAGTTATGGATTTCTTCAAGTGTAAATCATGTTTATGTTTAATGCCTTTGTTCTTAAATCTTTTTTGTAATTGCTTTGTTCACCTGCTCACGGACAGACATACTTTAATGTATCAAGTAGATTTCGTTCGAAGTTCATGTAGATTTCGTCATACTGTTTTCAAGATTACATATCAAATTTCATTTATATATTTCAAAGTGTTTTTAACATAATCATGTTCATAGGCAGACAGACATGATTCCATAAACATATTATTTCTTACTCTATTTCAAACATGGGGTTCAGGTTCTAATATCTTGATAATTTAAAAATCAAAAGTGTTCAATGCATTGAGAGATAGTAAAATATTGTATATTAAACAAAATATGATGTAGTGGTTAGCATAAAAAGGTCATTTTTCAATGGCTCCAAATTTTATAGTCAGACATTAGTTCTTTAGATCAAAAAATCGTAAAAGAATGTAGCTGTAATCAGATGAAGAGCTAATACATCACAGACTACAAAATATAGAAGCAGAAATGTGTTGGCATATGTACACATTTTTTTTAAAATGTTGATAAAATTGTGATAAACGTCGGTACAATGATTAAAAGCATATACATCAATAATCATCACATAGTCTGAAGCAATCCATCACCATTTTGCGCAAGCAGACATGAAATATCACCGAAAGATGATAACCCTAACTCAACGTCAAAGGTTACCAAGAATAAATTTTCAAATAAGATTTGAAAAATGAAAAATGCTATCCCAAAGTCTAGATCTTAGCACCTCAAAGCATTTACAATCTGTTCCAATGAAAAATTGTCTCTTAAAAGATTAGAGAATTATGCAGAATAAACTAGTACACAGACACAAAGATTTATTGATAACATAAATCAAAAACTGAATGATAAATCATAGATTCCAGTGATTGATATCAAAGGAAACACAATTTAAGTATTAAACTTTGATACACAAATAAATCTGGTATACAGTTTTAACGTCTAAATCGGTGATATTGTAAGATCTTACATTAAATCTCCAAGTTGATTTTTTAGGGCGGTTTGGTCTTCGTTTCACACGCACATAAACACGGCAACACAAAAAGCAATGGCTTGGATAAATAAATTTAGTTGTGACCTTTTTTTTTAAATCTGCTGTTATAGATGATATATTTATTTAAAATGGTCAACAAAAATGCATATTTATTTGTATTTTTACATAACAAAGCACTAAACTGTCACGCATGGAATTCTGAGGACAATGTTTTAGGCACTAATGTTATTCACAACTTTGCCGAAGGTAAAAAAAATTTTATTGGAGAGGTAGAGGCCATTCCTTTATAAGGGTTTAGTTTAGTTTAGTTATATTAACGTCCCGTTTAAAGCAGCACGAGGGCTATTTTGGGACGGACCTCGTTATTTTGAACCACGATCAGATGACGAGGACGACATCTGAACTGGCACCCCCCTCTCCACACCACGCCACACCAGCGGGAGGACATTTGGCTTGACAGATTTAACGTGCAACAGACTCCCTCACACGACGGTTCTTCGGTGGAATCGAGTCTCGAACCTGCAACCCTCCGGTTCCGAAGCCGAGACTTTACCACCGGGCCACCGCGGCCCTCCTTTATGAGGTAATATGCGAGAAAGTTTCGGTGAGATCATTCTGTGTGGCCTGACTTTAATAAAACAGAGGTACAGTTTTTAATATTTTTCACGATTCGTTAAAAATATATAATCAGCAGCTGTTGGGGATTAAATCAATCATTGTCGTTTCTTAAAAAAATAAGAAAAACTTGTTACAAACCATTAAACAAAAAAAAAGTTAAACAGGTGTAAAAGTTAAATTGTTTGAAAGGCTTAAGCTCGTTTCTAGTCCAGGAAGTACAATAGGCCATCTATTATAAATGTGTCTATAAGGCAAAATAAAAATTTAAAAAACACACACAGGAAAAAGTTATTTTTTAAATGATAAAATTTCTTTTAACCCTCTGACTGCTCTATTTGCAGACCAAATTCGCTTCAAAAATAGTGTATTTTTTGCTTGCTTATTGTAAGACTATATATATGGGAGAATTGTAAGATGCATTTTTTCTTTCTAAAAAATATTTATATATAGATTTTCCACATGGAAAGCTAAACTGACAGAAAAACCAATTTCAGATGTCATCACCAGAAATTTTTTAAAAAAAATAACTTTCAGTTAATTCCTATTTATTGTATGATATAAAAAGTAAAATATATAAAATTTCAGGAGGAGGAGGAGGAATACTCTTCATATCAATTTTGCACCCCTGTCTAACGCTTTGCAATTTTATTGAATCATGATCAGAGTCATCTCTATTTGAAGAGCGAAAAATCTGTATCACTATCGCTATCAAAACTAAAATCGCTTTCAGAATCTGATATGTCATCAAGAATATATTCTCTGTGAATCGCTGAACGTTTTCCAGAAGCCATTTCTGTAAGAAAAAAGCAGCAAAAAATAAAGTTTGAGCGGTAATACCTCGTGCCTTCAAATGCCGCATTTTAGTGAATAATTAACGAAATCTGTTGGCCAAAACGTAAATTAAATATTTAATACTGTATATAATTTATTTAAATGGTTAAACGAAGAAAACACGGGATGCGCCCCGCAATGAAGGAAAAAAAAACACATGTCCGCGAAAATCGCGGGATGAGCAGATTTTGCTACATTTGAGTTGCCCGTGGAAATCGCGGGATGAAGAGCCAGAGGATTAAAATATATTTGAAATCATAATTTATCAGATTATATCAGAAATTTTCTTATAAATAACTAAATTGAAGGATTCTTGCGAATGAAAACGTCTGCCTACGGCTGTTTGCCAATTATATTGATTGTATTAAATTAGTCATATTAATCAACTTTAATGACTATTTTAATTACGTTCTTACAAAATTATTTCGACTAGTACTTATGCTTACAAAGTGACGAACATAATTGGTGAATAGAATTCTTACGATCATGGAGTTGTTAATGTAAGAAGGCTCTGAAAAGGTTTTGATTGCTCAGTGCAACTGCTAGTCATCTTCATAATGCACTACCACCTGCTAAGCATTGCCAGCACCAATATCATCTGCTATTTCCGGAAGTTAAGAGCCTCGAATTCAAAAATTCTGTGGCCTGTGGTAAAGATTTTAATTTAAGATATCTTAAAAGCAGGATTTGGAATAGGCCATGACTGGTGACGTATCTAAGGGTCATAGGTTTCCTTATTAAACAAAAAACCAGTGTCTGTTATGCCTGTAACGAGTAAATACTGTCGAAGTGTGTGTGTTTTTTCATTGTGAATATACTATAAACTAGTTATTTTTTATCTGTACAGAAAATGAAAAAAGTTGGAAAGAGAATCAGTATGGATGATATATCTAGGGGTCATAAGCTTTCATACAAAAATAATTTTTCTAAATTTGCATAATTATTTTGGAACTGAATCTTGACTTTTACCATAGAAAATATACCGTGAATTAGTTTAAAATATACCTGAGAAGTCCTTTAAAGTAAGGATGTGGGAGAGCAGGTGGCACTTTTGGATGTATTTAAAAATCGTGAGCTTTCATATGTAACGAAAATTGGCTAAATCGAACCAATGCTTAGAGATGGGATATTTATTCCTTCATTTTCCTTATAATTTTAAGTTCTAAGATATGAAATCAGGTAAAAAATTTAAGAATATTTTAATATTATTGCGATGAATGAAGTTGACTATGTTTGTGAAAGTTACATTTTGGCATAAATATAGTTTAAAAATTTCTATAGTATTATTTTAAAATCTGTCTCCAGCGAGATCAAACTTCTAAAGGGGGTTTCATCGATCCACAACTGCTCTCAACAAATAGGACGTTTATCATATTTATAATATAGATTTTAATGAGTTTTGATTTTAAGCGCAGAAATGAACGAGTGCTTTAAAAGAAATTTATCTTAAAGCCTATGATTTTCTACTTTTTCATCATTAATAAACATTGCAGTTGAATAAAACAATTTATTAATATTCTTGTCATTTTTTTAGAAATTCATAGCTTGAAGGTACCTCTTATATTAAACCAAAATAAAATTAAATCCAACGGTCAAAATTATAAGCCACAAAATTTAAAAAAAAAAACGTTGTAAAGTAATCAGAAACACACATTTATTAAGAATTTCAGAACTTTAGTATAAAAGGGAGTGAATGAAAATCTATCACAAAATTGCATTTCACAAAATATGAAACTAGTCATAAAAGCGAATAATAATAATAATAAAGACATCAAATTCGGATGTTTACATAATCTTTTATTGCAATATACAACGTGTGTGGTATTACATTTAATCACATCATAAATTAATACAGCACAAGACCCTGTTTATTTCCGGTGAGTCATTAAAAACAAATATTTACAAAGCGCTTGTATGATAACATATTTTTTCTGACATTTATTACATTGAACAGAAACTGAAAAACAAAAATATGCGGTGCATTCTATTCGCAAATGGTATAAGACAAGCCAA
>JAPMOQ010009146.1:0-25447 GCA_026543055.1 Argiope trifasciata
GTGGAATTTATTTGCAGCCAGTGGATCGAAAGTGAATGTAGTTTATACTTGAAATAATGGAAAATGAAAGTATTGAATTGCCTATGATATCTCTGCAAATAGCGTCTTTGGTTGTAGGAAACTTATATATAGTTTTCTGCTGTAAAATTTGTATTTCCTATTGTAAGAATGTAATTTTTTTTAAACACACACACGCACACACAAATATATATGTGTGGATGTTTTTCTAAATATATGAGATTTTTTTTTCAATTGATCGTGAAATTCCAAATTAAACCGAAGCAAAGATCGATTTATTTTCAATGTCTATTTTACCATAAAAATAATGTATTATCATTTACTTTTCTTATTGTCTAAATGGGAGTAAGTTCTCGTTTCAGAACCGATGGGTTGGAGGTTCGAGGCCCGATTCTACCGAAGAACCACCGTGCTTAGTTTAGTTATATTAACGTCCCGTTTCAAGCAACACGATAGTTATATTGGGAAGGACCTCTACATTTTGAACCATGGTCAGATGATGAGGACGACACCTGAACTGGACCCCCCGCCTCTTCCACGACGGTTCTTCAGTAGAATCGAGGCTCGAAACTGAAACCTTCAGGTTCCGAAGCAGAGACCTTACCACCAGGCTAAAAGATTTCTAATTACGACAAAGATTGGTTTCCGTAAATTGATACTATTTTCTTCAAAGGATTTAATTGTTATGAAATTCCTTAAGGATATTACTTTAAAGAATATTATTTTCATGAATTTAACTTCTGGTTTCTTTTTAATCAGCATATATTTTATTTAATCTCTTACACTTTTGAATAGGCTATTTCATAGGTGTTATTGCATATATTTTAGTTATTTTATCCTTTACGCTTTCATACATGAGTATGAAAAAAAAAATTGATTTTCATAAAATTCCTTCTGATGTTATGAAATATTTTCCCAGAAATAAAGATTATTAGTTTATGTCATTTTACATAAATGACGATGTATTCAGTAATAATACAATAAATAAATTTGAAAATTTCCTTATGAAAATTTCCAATATTTTCATATGGACCGATCAAATAAGAGAGTAACGTAAAAATATTATTTTATTTGCAGCCTTATATGGACACAAGAACAACTTGTTCTCGTCTAAGTTAATATTGTTTACAAGATTCACACAAAAGTTGAAAGTTAAGCAGGAAATGGTTCCTCGATCATTCGTAGGATAAACACATACACATATACTAACAGGCTGTTTTTTCAAATGTGTACTCCAAAGTTAGCGCCAGAAATCTTCATCAGGTGGACCTTAACACAAAAGTTCGAATCGTTCAGTACCGAGTAACGCCTTTGAATACTTATGTCCCTCAGAGGCTGGTTGCACACACAGCGCTTTTTCTGATCGCTTATTTCACCGATGCCGACATAACAACCGTAGTGTATTGAATTATACGAAAGCTATTTATCCGCCTAGTGTGTAAGCTCTCGTATAATTCAATACACTATTGTTGTTATGTCGCCTTCTGTGAAATAAGCGATCAGAAAAAAGCGCTGTGTGTGCAACCATCCTGGCTTCTTCTTCCCCGTCTTTCACTCCTTTTTTCCTTCCTTTCAAAAAATACAGCATTTTATTTCATCAAATCTCCGTTTCTCCTTTTCTTGCTGGTGGACTTGAGCTCCTTATTACACAATAGCTGTTCAGTAATGCTTCCTCAATGGTCTCCACTCGAATGTGGGAAGGTCTGCCAATGATTCATCTTTGTAGTTGACTCCCCTCCAACAAAATTTAATTATAATCCCTTCATAGTGGGGAAAAGAGCTTCAACATCTTGATGGTTTGGCGTTCTTCTGCCTTGAAGATATGACGGATCTTTTTGAAATGACGAAACGTACATCTGAGGTTCTATACCTGATGATGACGCCGTGTCCGTGTTTCCACGGAAAGGGGCTGCAGTAGCTTCTGAGGATAAATACCGCTGAGCACCCAGAGGGCAGAAGTCTGACTTCTAGCTCAAATAAAGGTGACACATACATCGGCTATAACAACCCCTTTTTACGGGGGGGGGGCATTTTCATACATCTCACAGATGGAGCACAGAACAACCATGCCCGAACCAAGACTCGAACCCAGGAAGATATGCTACCCCTAGGCCATGACGCCAGCACAAAAACAATTAACTATCACTGGAATACTTCCTTTTCAGTCATTGCTGCTTAATTAATGGCTATTATCTACGCACTACAAACAATTGTTCGGTCCCCTGAGCTCAAATTTTGTATTTATACTGACAGCATGAGTTCTTTGAAAACACTCTCTGTTGGATTTTACCAACTCATATAGACCTATATTAATTGTTGTCAAACACATCATGCCATTGTTCTACAGTTTCGTTCTTGCACTTTATGCATCTATGGTTCTGTTAAATCTGAACTTTTTATACAATTTTAGTTTTCTAGTTTGACCATATGTATGGCGCAGTTGGGCTGTTTTTGTCTGTCGTGCCATTAAACCTCTCTAACAAATATTAATTGCAATCCTTTCATAGTGGGAACAAAAATAAGCATCTTGGTGGTTTGGCGTTCTTCTGCCTTGAAGAAATGATGGATCTTTTTGAAACGACGAAACGCACATCTGAGGTTCTATATCTAAATACAGCTAATGACAAGACTCAATGATTCTACTGAGGAAGAGGATCCCCTAGTAGGAAGTAAGGAAGCACTTAACAATGCGAGGTATAACAAGTGACGTTACATATGACAGGAATGCCAATTATCAGGTAAGAGAAAAGGCGAATACCACGTCATTATGTTGCTTGTTTGATCTTTCAGGTTCCCAAGACTAACAATTTTAAGAAATTTAACTCCTTGAAAGGAAGAAACATTTTAAAGACGTGTCTTTAATTTCCTTAAAAATAGATTAAATTTCCAATCTTTTTATTCCTATTTTGAGAAGAGATAAAGGCTTCCTGGCTCCTGATTTAAAATGCACATGGTTCTTTATCTGAAAATTAACACTAAATATTTAATTTTTACTTTTTTATGCATATGTATGAGTGTGGATTCGATATTTCAAAAAAATTTGAATTGTCCTGTCAAACCTGACGCGAGTTATGAAAGCAATTCGCATTCTTCAGTAATCATTTCTAGTGAACACATGAATTGAATCGCGATTCCTTTTGGATAATACTTGGACTACAATAGGTGAATAGATGGTGATTCTACTACAGAATATAATTGTTTAGTAACTCATATAGTATAATATTGTATAATTCAATGTTCAACAATACTATGCAATATTATGAATTTGTATAATACCATACAATATTAGTCCATATAAATGTGTTTAATCCTACATTATATTATTTATTTTCAGAATCAGAATGCTATATTGCATTTGGTTCTAATTAGCTCTTGTATCAATAATTTCTATTGAGTGTTTCTTATAATTCTTATTCGTTGTATTTTAGTACTTCCTTTGTGTATAGACATGAGTACTCTGCATTTTATCATCTCTGTCCTTCTAGGTTTTACCTAGTTATATTGTACTTAATAGTTTACAACGCGATTCAAAGAATTTCATTATTGAATGCAGATTTTTTCTCGTCGATATAATAATATAAATTATTCATTTATTTTTATCACTTTCATTTATTTTAACGTATTTCATTTATTTAAGTTTCTACATTAATTAATGAAATATTTATAACTTAAAAATATATAATTTTAAAACGTTTGGAGCTTAAAAGAAAAAAAATACACATTTTTAAATAAATTTATTCTGTTTCATTAAAATTTTGAGTAGAAGACGTATGATACAATCCACGAAGAAATTAATTTTCAATCTCGTCATTTTCTATAAGGAACAATCGATTTATATTTTTACGAGCGTGCAGTTTTGGCTTTGCAGATCTAATAATGCCATCGTAAGGAAGGCAGATTTACAGTAATCTGCATTGAATAGTGAAAAGTTGGGATGTCAGAGGTTCCAGGGCTTGGCAACCATTTGGCGACTTTGGCGACAAAATGGATAATACCCAAAACATCTAGAACTATCCCGATCCGTCCATTAGGAGCCGAGATATGTCTAAAAAGATCCTGATTGGTACAGAAGATTTTAGCCCCGCCTTCCACCGCTATATAAGGCAGAAGTAGCATGGTCTGGTATAGAATCGGGAAGACCTGATTAGAGATTCGTTGAAGAGGAGTTTGGCACGTGTGGCGGAGTAGAATCGAGAAAACCTGAATTGAGAGGTCTTGGAAGCTGAACGAAGTACGGCGGTGGTCGAGTGAGTGGACCTAATTGGAGAGGTCTGAAACTGAGGAGTCCTGAACAGAGAACTGCTGGATCGCTGTGTAGCGTATTCTGACGAAGTCTGTGTCATCGTCGGGAGCGGAGCTGACGTGAACTGAGGAGTAGTCCAGTTGTGCTAAGTAGGGAGTCGGCAGCGAAGGCAAGAAGAGACAGGGGAGTAGTTTCAGCTTGTTCGGGATAGATCTACTTGAGTGCAGACATAATCCTTTAAAGATTCTCTCTCCAGCTGAATCCTGTTTGGACGCTTTGTGATCTGTAGACTTTGTCATTACGGAATTTCTGCCTGTGGACTACTGTTGCTATTGTGGGCTACTATTTTCAGAAGAGTACTGCTGTGTGCTGTCCTATGTGCTCGTCTCGGCTTTTTATAGTTGTCGTTTGAAAATAGGAGTCGTCTTTGTGCTATCCTGTCTTCGCCCTGTAAATAAATGTCGACTGTGTTGGGCCGTCAACTATAGGACCGATCATTGTGTTGTGTTTATCTTCTCACACGGTACACACTCACTATACAGGTAAACGAACCCGACGGATTAATATAAGTAAGAAAACCCGTTACAATATTTACAGGATTTTAGTAAACAGTAGAAGCAATTTCATGAAAAACCAATTTAAATGAATATTATGTTTCTCAATATGGAATGCCTTTAAAGATTTCAAAAAGCTAAAATTGTATTATGTTTGTAATTTTTTTATTACCTTCCTATTTAAAGATACTTAATTTGCAGGCTATTGATTCTATAAGTTTTGTACAGCGGTTATATTTTTATTACTCATTTCTTTTACATTTTGATAGATATATTATTTTTGTCACATGACATTAACAGAACATATAAGAAGAGAGCACAGATAGAATTATATAGATAAATTTTATGCATCTCATCTTGAAAACCTGTAATTTAGAAAAACGGCAATGCCTCAAATACTAATTCGAATTAAAATGATGATATTGGTCAATACATCGAATACTGATTCGAAATGAATGGACAGTTTTGACTGACACATTGAAAAATAATTATAATTTAAAAAAATATATATATAACTAATTTTATATCAACGAAACAATATAAAAATAACCACATCCTTAATTCGAAACTGAAATAGTGTTTAAGAAAGTTGTAGTGTTAAGAATAAATGTTTTAGGATATGGCATTTTTAGTCGTTACAAGGAATAAAAATAACATTCCTGATACTATTGTAAAAATTGTATGGAAACTTTTGTGTTATTGAACATGAACATAAGATAAAAGAAAACTCTATTGTGTTTCCATAATAAATCAATTTTTTATTATACTTTTAGCCTTCATTTTCACTTCATCTTTAAATGTATTTTTATTTCTTTTGTTTGCTAAATCACTTTTATTGCTTCTTTCTCAATTTCTTACGAAAAGCATAGAAAATTCCTTCATCGCCATTTCTATGTGTCATTAAAATACTGAAAAAAAACCAAATATATACTAGAACCATTTAAAAGAAAATAAAACATTCCTTATTTACATTAATGCATCCGACAGCGTTCGAAAGACACTTTTTGGAAAATTGGATTTTTTAAAAACTATTAATGATTTTTACTTGTCTATTATAAACACTATAAATACAAAAAAAATATTTAAAAATTGAACCAAAACTGTTTATACTCTACAAAAAATTGCAATGCAGCAATCACATTTTTCTTTGCACAAAAGGTATATAATATAACGATGAATGAAATGGACCCAATTCTAAGGAACATTTTGAGATGCATAGAAGTTATGTGTAAAAGAATACGTATATATGCATTTTTTAGAAAGAATTACAGCTTAATTTTTCTAAAAACACCTATAAGTGAAAAGTATTTCACCAACACTAAAACTTTTGATTCATTTCATTGCCCATATTTTTTAAAACACACACTGAGATTTTTGCGTTAATGCCACAATTAGTTTTTGAGACATAATGTTAACGGTGGAGAATTTTCGTGACAATTAAAGTTTTGAGAAAGCTGAAGTTAAAGGCATATTTTTGTTGAAAAATGTGTGATCCTCGATGATAGGTCAGGCATTCCTTTTCCTAGAAAAAATGAACTTTTTTGGAAAGAGGAAAGTCTGAACTATAAGAAATAACAATAAAAAATAAAGTCGCTAATGTGGTCGATACCCAGTGATTTTAACGTAGTCGGATACCTTAAAGGCCCTAAAATATATTAAAATAATATCACTTGTTACTGGATATATAAAGTATTAACTTTTCCCCTTTCTATTAACTTAAAAACATCACAAATCATGAAATGTTGAAAAAAATATGACAAAATCTCTTTTTTAGATATATTGTTAGCTATTTGTTTTGCACATAATAATTTTCAACATCATACCTAATATTACATTTTTATTGCAATCCAAATTTTCTCAAACGTTCCAGTTTCTCTTCTTGCGTCAATTTAACGTTAATTGCGAAATCTGTGAGACAAAAAATAGTAAAAATATGTTCAGTTATATAGATTCAATTATAGTCATTTGCAGTTTTCCTGTTAAAAATATCTCATCCTCCATAGATATAATTATACTGCAATGATTAATTGCAATTTTCATTTTGTATGATGTATATGTTCTATTTTAAATAAATATAATACTCTGCTTTCAGAATTAAATATAAAAAATACGTTATATTAATCAGAAAATTAAGTTCCATAAATTAATTTAATTAGACAAAAGCAATTATTATCTGAAATAAAACTGTCTACCCGTCTCATTATTTACAAGAAATTTCTTTTTTGTCTAGCTAAAATGAAAGTGTTTAGAATTCTTTTAGCGTTAATGATAAAGTATATTTTCACTCTTCCCTTCTTAATCTGTCTTAATTAAAATTATTATTGCGTATTAGTGTGGCTCTTATTGCGGTTGAAGCATTTAAAATTTAGTTAAATTCAAGCACAATTTTTTATCCGAATGTCACTAATTTAAAAGTATAAAAATTAAATAAATGATTAGTCTTATATTAACAAATTTGTATAATATTGTTATAAATCTGTTATGTAGCTTCCCAGCATGGTAAATTCAATCACTGAAAAAAAAAGTTTAGGGATAAACTTCATTTGATGCCTAGCTAATGATCCCAGGGCTTCACGACCATTTGGCGACTTGGCAACAAAAGAGATGTATTCGGGAACTTTCCGGAATTTTAGTGATTGAGCCAACAGAAACCGATATATTCTTGATTTTTCCAGAAACATATATGCCTGTTTCCCTGGAAATATAAAATGTCGGCAGTCTCTAGCCGAAGTAAGTCGTGAAACGAATCCTATATCGAAGCATACAATGAGTCGACAGCAAATAGTTGAATTAGTCCAGCGAAGAGCAAGTGTTGTTGAAGTAAGCTGTATGTCGATTCCTGGTATTTATTGTAGAACCAGTATAGCTTCGTGTATGGAGTAGCTAGTGTAGTTGTGTGTCGGAAGTTGGATGCAGCTAAAGAGAGGAATCAATGAGGAATTTTGAAAGTTTGGAGATACTGACATTAAGAAGATTATCTCCTGTTTCTGAGTTATGTCAAGTCGCTTTGTGTCATGTGGGTGTTATTACTGCTTGTGGGTTACTCTTTGTTGTCGAGCTCTGATTGTTCGTATCACATATATATCTGTTGTCCTTTTCGTTTTCAATAAAAGACGTCTTTTGTTATTGAGGCCTGCTGTTTGTTTTCACACCATATGCTACAAATGAATCAGTGTCTTTATAGACTGAATGGAATTCAAGATCTGGAAAAATATTTAAAAATAAATATAGTTGAATAAATTTGACAAATTGCAATTTCTTTATGAAAGCACTTCTGTTTCTGGGTTGTATTTCTGAAATTCGGTTATTGTAGATTGGTTACTTAAAATTATAGCTGTTTGCACAAAATTGCAATGATTTGAAATGAAAATTTGCATCTAATTGAGGCACAATCATTTTTTGCCCTGTATTTGTCAAAATGATGGTTAAATGTTTGGTAATCATTTTGGAAAACAACATGATTTAGTATTTTAATTTCCTTTATAAGTTCATGTTACTTTTTATAAAAATCCTTCTATTCTTATGATTTATTCTATAATTCATATAATTATCAATACAAAAATGAGAACCTCTGTATAAATAATATATTTAAAACGATATTCTTCGTTAGTCATCTTCAATGTTAATATATCTAATAACAGAGATTCTTTGATTTAAAATAAGAAATAAGACAAAACTTATTTGAAAAATATTTTACACGGCTCTTTTTGAAGAAATTCTTGATGATATATGTTCCTGGAGATCTTTAATTATTCATTACAGATTTTTTTTTTATGGAACTACTAATATGTGAATGTGCAAGCCTTCAGGAATTCAAGTCAGCCTTCAAGTCAGCGATTTTAAACTTAGATGGGTATTTTGTTTCCAGTTGCGCTATCACCGTACACCATACCTACTCCTGCATCACTACCCTTTTTTACGGGGCGTACATTATTCAAACAATTTATTCACTCCCCCACAGATCGTATTTTCTTGCACAACCCCATTTTACAGGGGAGGGTGGGGTCATTCACACTCCTCAGAGAGAGAACAGATAGAGGACAACTTAACCCTTGTCTAATAACATGACCTAACTCATGGCGGTGAGATTTTGGGGAAGAACTGCTACCCCAAGGTCAGGTCGGCGGCTTATTAAAGTATTAAAATTATTAATCTAAAAGGTTAGATGAGATCTTCTAAAATAAAATAAAAATGTAATACAATTCAGCTTGTATGTGAATTAGAAATTTCAAGTAATCATAGATTTTTTTTTTCAAATGCAACCATAGATTTTGACATTTAATCATAGATTGGAACTTACTTCAGTTTATTAATCTTAATCTTTATTATCCAAGATATATATCTATGCTAAGAAAATTTAGATTATTTTATTCTCTTCAAAAATATGACATACTTTCAAAATAAATATTTGCTTCTTTGTTACATTAAATCAATTGCCAGCAATTACGTTACGTGATATACGAATGTCATTATTTAAATGATCGAAACAAAATTTGAGTATAAAAATATCATTGAAAGAAAATGATTGATACCGATTGAGAGAAAATAAAGTTGTATGAACAATTTATTTGTATTATTGAGAACATTGAGTATATATAATGGCATGATACGATATAATAGCATAAAATATTTTCATTATGATGAAGATTTGTTTTCTTCTGTTTCCGATTGGTCTATTTCTAGGGAATTCGAATCGAGACGATATTTGAAATTACAAAATCATTTTGCAGAAAATGTACATTTTCTTCTTAAAAAAGATCACGAATCGATTTTATTTATTTCAAATATTGGATGTTACTCATATTTCGTCCAAATATAGAGTTTTATGGGGAAATTCTTTTAAGGATTTATTCTTTTTACTGACCCATTATCTAGATCTTTTCATGATTCGATTGTTGCTGCTATTTTAATCTTAGAAAATAATACATGAAATATTAAATTATATTATTTTTAATCTTTTTTAAAACATTGGCTGTCCATAAAAAATGGAATAAATTGATACACACCATACGATTTTTTTAAAATTCAAGCAAAGTTAGGTTGAAAATATAAAGAAAACAAAAACGAACTTTTCATATTTGCTTTCAATAACAATTTCATGTGAATGAAACAGAATTCTTTCAACTTTCCTTCAACTAAAAATGATTTATAAATTCTAACATGTAATTTTTATTTTTTTATTATTGTAGACAGGCTTTTGGGTTCACATACAATTGCTCAATTTTGTATTTTGCAGTGATGTATTCCACCTTAATTTGCAAGAAAATCTTTTATAACCCTTTAATCTTAATGTATCTGTGAATCTTGTAAATGTCAATGTGAAACAATCTGTTCCCTAGTGTCACACATATATGGCACAATATTGTATGATATTAAGGTATCCGACTACTTTAAAAACACAGGTTCTGAACAACATTGGTGAATTTTATTTTTATTATTATTTCTTGTAGTTCAGACTTCGCTCTTTCAGAAACAGTTCATCTTTTCTAGGAAAAGGAAGGTCTGACTTATCACCCAGTGTCACAGATTTTTCTGCTGAAAATTTATCTTTAACTTCAATTTTTTCAAGACATTAATTTTCATGAAAATTCTACACTGTTAACATGATACCTCAGAAATTAATAGAGGTATTCACATAAACATTTCAGCGTGTGTCTTAAATGATATGGGCAATGAAATTAACCAAAAGTTTTATTGTGGCTGAAACACTTTTTCGTTTACTGGTATTTATAGAAAAATTAAATTGTAAATTTATGGAAAAAAATGCATATATGCACATACTTTTACCAATAATTTCTTTGCAACTCAAACGTTTTCTTAGATTTTGGTTCATTTGATTCATCATTGTATTCTATAACTTGTGTACAAAGAAAAATAGGATTGCTGACTTACAAGTTTGTGCAGAGTGTTAACCATTTTGGTTAAATTCAATTAACATTTACTGCACATTTTCCTATTTCTCAAAATATATTTTCGTTTTTTCTTGTTTGTAATATTTTACATTAAAATGAACAATGCATTTAAAAAGCATAGTTTAAAGAAAATGCAATTTTTCAAAAAAAAAAAAAAAAAAAAAAAAAAAAACCATCCTTCGAACGTAATCAGACACCCTAAATAATATTAGTAATATTGAATGATACTGTTAAATATTAAATTATAAAATAATATATCGTACGATTTTGTATAATATTGTGCAGCAGGGTAATGCTGCCTGGGTAATACAATCCTGTATAGAGGACAGCTTTTACTACTACATTCAAACATTGCTAATCTAATTGTAATACCTAAGTATAATGCCACTGGCGTCCTCGTAGCGTGTCTTCCTTGATATCCAGGAATGCCGGATTCGAGTCCTGTTTCAAGCGTGGTTTTTCTGCGTTCTCTCTGTGACATGTCTAAATGTTCTCCCCTGTAAAACGGAGATATGCAGGTGAATGTGGGTGTATTTCATCTTCATTTGAGCAAGAAATCAGACATCTGCCTTCGGGTGTTCAGGGGCCATTACACTAGGATGTTACTGCATCACTTTTCGTGAAAACACGGACACGACGTCATCATCAACTATAATATAAAATAAAAGCATAGTACTAGAATATTGTAAAAGCTTTTTTTTTGTTGTTTTTTGCTGTTTAGTCCGAAATGTTTAGTTTTCAGATCTTGATATATATATGGAAGAATAGAACACAAAGACAGAGAAAAAGTGAATAGTTAAACTTAATTATTTTTTGAAATGAATACTGTAATTATTCATAATTCATAGAAATACCAATTAATCTTTTTTCAATGCCTTATTGATATTTTATAATTTTTATTGTTCAAATTTATAATATCTTTAGCTTTTTGAAGTTTTCCAAAATAATTTAGATTTCAGAAAAAAAATTGTTTCTTGACCTTTCAGATAGGTCCTGCATAGCAATACATAAGAGAAAGCCAAAATTTATGAAATTCGAAAACTAATTTCCTTTACCAGATTGGAGACACTAAGAATTTGTTTAAGTTTTCCTCATATAAGGGATGCACATATGGCACATAAATTACAAATCTGATGAAAAGAATGTTTTTGGTAAAATTTTTCAAATTTATATATATATTTTTTTAAATGTTGTAACAAATTGGTTCAGTCAGGAACTTTGGATTTCTCTTTTAATACACCAATTCAAATTTTAATTTTATCTGCATTCATTTTTGAATTTCGAAATATTTAATGATAAATTATTATTTTAATATAAAAGTACTAAATATTTATTCCAGAATTTGATTATTTCTATTATAGGATCGTTATTTGGATATTCTCAAGTTCTCACAAAGCTTATGGTATATAAATATTTTACCACAATGTCATTTAATTTCGATTTTGATTATCAATTTGCACATAACCAATTGTTTAAAGTTATTTTTCTAGTTCAGAGAATTATTTCCATACATTGTTACATTACTGTGTAAAATAAATACACATTAAAATTATTTTAAAAACCAATTTCTTATTCGATGTTATACAGCCATGGGCCAAATATGTCTTATAATAAATTCCCCTATTGAATAATTTCAAAATTATTAATTTAATTTAATTAAAAATAATTATATTTTCAGGTATTACATCTCACACAAAATTTATATAAAATCTACATGAACATTTACTGATTTTAGGGAAAAAATCTCTTATCAATTTGTTGCTATCACGCTGAAAGAAATTCAAATTAAGAGTGTGAAATAAATCTCAATAGAAATTAAATAAAGAAACGAAAACTTTTATGGGGAAATGCTATATTATTATTTGGCGTTTATAGTTTTATAAGGTTATTCAGCATTTATTTTTGATTAAAGCCCTTAGAAACATGATTGCTAGAGAACGTTTTAGTTCAAATTTCCTGCCAACAAACTTTACAGGCAAAAGTAATTATTGAAAAAATGAGGTTTTGATGGATCTCACATGCATGAGAAGTTTACGTTTTTTCAATTATGATAGTCTGTGACATCTCAACACAAAAATGCATGGAATTAGAAGAATGGAATTTTTATGTATTTTTGATAAAAACATTATGAGATTTTTTTGAATTTTTTTATGAAATAACTTTAAGGACAATCCGTCTGGATGGATGTTATCAGGATAGCACAAATACGAAGGTCTGGATAGTTAAAATTATAGCACTTTTATCATCAGAAATATGCATTTATACTATCTTTTTAATAAACCTACGAAGAAGATGACAATTTCCCGGTATATAAATCCCCAAGCAAGAGAATGAGATAAATTTAAAACGGTATAACCTTGCTTTATAAAACGATTTTTGCTTCCTTGTGATAAAATATGTAAAACTCCATCACAATTTGTTAAAGATCAATTGAAAGTTATTCATCCACTATTTATTATTATTATTTAATATGAAACGAAATATAAAAATTGTATTGTTGTAAGTTGAAGAATATCAGTTTAAAGATATCCATCCTAAATCAGTACTATTTATTATTATTATTTATTATGAAACGAAATATAAAAGTTGTATTATTATAAGTCTGAAGGGGATCAATTGAAAGATATCCATCCTAAATCAGTATTATTATTTACTATGAAACGAAATATATAAGTTGTATTATTGTAAGTCTGAAGGGGAGAAGAGCGATTCCGCTTGTTCCTCCATGGTCTTATTCTAATTCAGCTATAAGTTCAAATCATGTATAACACTTAAAACTATAGATTTATTTCTGGCTATCTTGGTAATATATTTGGTTTCAGCTTATTGTAAATAATTTTTCAATAAATATCAGTCACATACTGATTTTAACCCCTTGACATACGAATTTATTTAACTTCCTAAATAAATGACGAATTTAATAGTTTCCTAATTGGAATATTTACAATTATTTTAATTCCTTTAATAATGATACGTTTCAAGTGACTTTTTTCATTTTAAATTATTTAATACTTTTCACTTAATTGCATATTGAAAATTAAAAATTCGATTCGCGTCTAGACACGTCATTGTATGCGAAGTGATTAATAATATATCTTCTAAATTAGAATCATAGATTAGACTCCTAACTGATCAAGAAGTGCTTCTTCATTTAGATTAACTCTATTATTTTCTTAGAATACCATTTAATACAACTCGCACTGTACTCATAATTTATTTTTCATCCCTTCCTCTCAAGAAATTAATATTTATAACTTTGTAATGTACAGTATGAATGCAAAAATAAATGTTCATTCATCCAGATTTATTATACTCAAGATATTTTTCATTCTATCCTTTATCATTTCTTGTTATGATCTATTTATATGCATTTTGTCATTTGTCAATATCTTTTCCATTGAATTAATGGGAAAGATACAAACATTTTTATTTAATAAAGTCCACCTACATCCATACTAAACCGGAAAGGGATCACATGAGCTCTAGAAACGGAGGTGTCATGGTACGATTAAGTCATATCCATTTTAAACTATCTTCAAAAACATTTCTAAGCTCTTCAGTCGATAATAAGCCTGTGCTTTTGTTCACACTCTTAAATCTCCATTTAAGTTTACTGTCTTCTGTTTACTGTGTAATTAGAACGATAATTTGATTTCTTTTGCTTAAATATTTACTATAATCTTACATAGCTCATTCATTTCCACAAATAATTCACTTCTTTGTTTAAGTAAGCAATGAATTTCTCCTAAATTGAGTCGTTATTTATTTACTTAACAGCAGTTAGCAAAATTATGACGTTCAAGTGGCATCAGTTTAATTCTATTGAAATAATAAGTTGTTTGCAGGGGAAATGGCTTTTAAAGTTCAATAGGCATTGAAAAATATTTAAGTAAACGCAAATGAATTGAGGAGGCAGTAACATATTATTCTAAATATTGGCCATTTAAATTCTTTAATAATGAAGTTGTTCTGAAGGTTTTCGTTCTTATTCAAGTTCTTTTGTTTAAGATCGATTTAGTCGGGAAATAATGAGTCGGCTTATATAACTTGAAACAAAATAATTTGTCTCTTAAAATATTAAATTCTTCATTAATACAGCAAAATATCAAAGCCTTTTGTGCGATTTTAATTTGAATGAATTAGTGCTGTTAAAATTGTCTTTGAAAATAAATACAGATTGTTTCTACTGACAAGGATAATAAAATAGGATTTTGAATAAGCAAGTGCAGTTTTGTAAATCCTGGATCTCTTTTAAATAGCAATAATTTTGATGTAGAGGAAGTGCAGTGAAATAACTTATTATTTAGTTTGCTTTGACTTTTATTTCCATTATATTTCACAGGGAATCAGATGTAGTGCAAATGCCTCTTTTTCGTTCTTATATCTACTAATAATGCTTTTCCTTGATTTATAGTATACCATATGGTACCCGGTACGTTTCTGCCACACACAAACAAAAATCTTGGAAAGATCTTTTCGAATGTGAAATAGTTACACTGTTTAATTAAGAATGATAGGAATAATTATATTTATTTTCTTATCGGCAGTGTATACATTCATTGAAATTAAAGAATATATAAAGGAGAAACATAAACGGAACATTTATGTTTCTCCTTATAAATGAGAACATTTATTCTACTTTTATTACTATATTCCACAAACAAATATATATTTTTATTCATTAAATTTATGCATTCTTTTAGAATTGTAAAGCTTTGTGTACTTTCTAAAGGGTAATGAAAGAAACACTTCATTAATATTCATTCAGAATTCTCAAGTTTAATATTAGAAAATGTGATCAAAATATTTTCTTTTAAAATTTATTAAACATAGAAAATAAATTTATACCATAAAATCTTTAAAATAGACGAAAAGATATTTATTTGAAAACTAAGATGGTGTAAAATTATTTGTACTATAATATTTTTGGAAGTTACAACGAAAGACTCCATTGTTTTATTAAACGTTTAGTTAAAATTTAAAACCTATAGGATTGATTCCCCTAAAAATTTCTCGCACACTCTCTAATAAAACTATTACCTTAGAGAATGACTTACATGACATCTAAGTACAATAGCAACAAAATATTAAGCTCTAGCTTGAATTTAACATCTTTACTTAATGTGTTGTATCTCCTTTGCGAGTTATTTGGTGGTTAATCCCAAGTTAATAGATCTGAAAATACATTTTATACTTTAGATGATTGTATTATGCCTATAACCTTTGCGTAAGTGCAAGCAATATGTTATCGAAGTTTTATCGGAATCGGATAAGTGATACGCCAGCGTATATGTAACATATAGGCAAACATTCATTTTTATTTATATAGTTTAAAGCAAATCGAGTATGTAACTTGAGTAAACTCAGTTTCGAAGTCTGGAGTAAAAAAATGATATATGTTTAAATTATTGGCGCCAATACCATATACAAATTATGCTTACTTTACCTACTAATTTTGGGTTACATGTTTTAGCCAACCCATGAAGACAAAAACTGAAAGATAATTTCATTTGTGTCAGATTTAATAAGCGGATTTAAGAGGCAGACTCTATTTTGGATTAACTCTTTATATTGATATTATTTATTCAATTGTGTAAAATTTTATTTAATTAATTAAATTTTATTTATAAAAACAACAAATAGTCTTATTAAAAACCTAAACACTAATGATTTTCCCCAAACTACTGCTATATTAATATTTTAATAAAAAATGATGAAATATTAATTTTTAACTTAAAAATAAAACAAAATAATACAGATAATGCTCAGAAACTAAATTTATTTTTTTCTCTGTTTTACAATGTATTCAAATACGAAGAGCAGTTAGGATGACATGGGGAAATTTCTTCGCCTGTTGCTGGTATATTCTTTCCTTTTTATTTTTTTAAATTGCTGGATGGAATGTTTGAATTTTTAGGTGTATTTTATTTTAATTTAGTTCTTTTATTCTTATGTAGTTTATTTTATATATATTTGCTTAGTTTGGTGATGTTTTTAATGTTGCTTTGGTTTAGTGTTTCTGCTGTAAAAATTGGTGTATTCTTTGCCTTAATTTTTAGGGACACTGTCCAATTTCCTCACAGAAAAAAACCCCATTATTTTGGATCCCTGCCTAGGGTGGCCCTTGAAAAAGTCTTCAGTCCGGATTCTTTTTCTATTTGTTGTACTTTTGATTACGTTATACACACACACACACATATATATATATATATATCAACAAAATATGTTAAGCAAAAAGTAACACAACCGAATCAGAACAATAATCAATAGGAAAACAATCCAGCCTGAAAACTTCGTCAAGGGCCACTTTCAAACAATGATTCCAAATAAGGGATTTTATCTGTGAGGTATCGGTGGACAATGGTCAAAAGTATTGACACCAAGTATAAAAAAAATAAAAGTATACACACATATACCTTCATATATATATATATATATATATATATATGAAGACTGTTTCAAGGGTCACCTTCAGTCAAGGATTCAAAATAAGGGATTTTTTATATAACTTCTTAATGGATACTGTAGCGATATGTTTTATGAACTTTTGAACATATGCACGAATGAGACAAAATATGATAATAAGATTAATAAATAATAAGAAATTCTAATAAATAATAGAAAGTAAAATAATAAGAAATTCAATAAGTATATCAACATCTCCATTAAGAGTCTGGTTTTGAAAATTCTAGATTTATTGATGTCTTATAAACACTAAAGTATATAAATATAAATCCTAAGATAGTGTCAATTCCCTGCTTGGAATTCAATTTATGAAACAAGCTTCCTTACTTGTCTATTATTTTGCTTCATTAAAATTTACTGCCAATCGATAGTGAATTAGACTGAATTACCCTGGCGTATATATATGTGTGTCTGTGTGTGTTCGAGGAATTCGATTGAATTTGCTCTTGCAATTCGAAATTCAGTTTGTCACTGAAAACAGCATTAATGCATTTCAAGTATGATCTCTTCATATAACAAGCAGATGTTCCAGAGGCATTCGTGAGAAAATCTTCAACTTTAAGCAGATTCTGCAGAGCTCGAAAAAGAATTAAGAGTTCTTCAAAATAATGGTGTTTCTCACGAACGGAAGTTTTGCCTGGAGGTTGTAATGAATTACTCTTCGTGCGGACTTCATCACTCACGATCCCAGGTGCTTTAGTGAAGCATTCACAGTACAAAAGTGAGATTTATTTCCATATGCTTATGAAATATGATTCAATGCACCGAGATGAATCCCTCTAAATCTTTTTACATCAAAACTTTGAGAAAGTGCCAGGTCTCTACTGATTGAAATACTCAAATTCTGCTTTTCGTTAAAAAATAATTGTAAGGGTATTTTTGTGAAGGTAAGATAAAAGGGCACTTAACATATTTTATAATATATTCGGAAGTAGATTTGTTATATTCGTTTCAACTTACTGGTAGATAGTGATTTCGATTGTTTATATCTTTAGAATCATTAGTTGGTACCCGGCGCTATGGTACCGGAAAAGAAATAATTTTGGAAGTGTCGTTGAATTTTTGACGTTCAGTTCGCACGCTGGAAATGATTGACCTTGCACCTTGCTGATGGTCATTGAGAATGCAAGTCGCTTGAGCCTTGTTGATAATCACTGAGAATGCATCGAATAGGGAACTGCAGTCGTTTGAAATGAGAACATGGTTTCCAATTAACGTTCCTATGAGGATTGCTGTCAGTGTTCTTGCCTCATATTGGTATTGATTCTGATATTCATGATCAAGTAGCATATAAACGTTGTCTTTCAATTCTTCCCTCGTGTTCATATTGAGACTCTGAAACACGTGAATTTGCAATTTTTAAATGATCTACTTATTTGTTCTTTTGTCGTTCCTCGTTTGTTTACGTAGCTCTATTTGGTCAGTTTCTAGACGTTACGCTGTTTGATCTATTAAGTGACGAACGTTCGTTAACGTATTTTTTTTTGTCGAAGCAATCAACATGATATACATTTGCATAATCGAAGCCTAATTTATAGATTTCATTAGTAAACCACAAAATTACAGTTTTCATCGGAAAATTTCCATTATATATAACTTGTCTTGAGCAGTATCGATATTAATTTTATTCTGTGTGAGTGATATCAACTCTGAATAATATGTGCGGTTTGCTGCAGACAAAATCATGAGCACGCTGAATGACAACGTCCTGTGTAGAAGACTGTTTATCAATGAGCAGAAGAAAAATAGCCCCTTCACAAAGTATTTTTGATTTCATTTCCCTCACATGGACTGGCATCAATCATAATAATTTTATTTTGTTTGACATATGTGCGATTGATTCCGATGGGATGAGCTGTTTGACTACAGTCAGTTATCACTTTTAAAATACAGGGTGATAAGTGAATAAGCCCTGATTTCAAAATTAAATATCTCTACAACAAAGATCGAAAGAACCATGAGGTAAACCGTACGTTTAAAAGCAAAACTGTAAAAATACTGTACACAAATTTTAAAAATTTAGTTACGAAAATCGTTTACAGATTGTGCTCTAATCACAATGGCCAAACACGTATTCAGTGTGACGTCAAAAATAAAAAATGACTTCCGATCTGACTCCTTGTGACTTCTTTCTGTGGAGAGCATTGAAAGACACTGTCTATAGAAACAATCCCGCCACTCTAGATGATCTTGGATCATTGATTGATGTTGTATGTGATTCCATTTCCATTGAGACATCGCAAGACGTGATGTCAAATTTTATAGCTCGATTACGCCACCTCATTGCTTAGAACGGTGAACATTTTGAAAAAATTGTATTTTGATTGCAAAGACCACATCACTTTATTGTGTTTTTTAAGACTCCTTTCAGAGAAAGAGTTTTCAATGCCAAACACTATCTGTTAACGATTTTTGTAACTGAATTTTCTAACTTTTTTATACTATTCTTACAGTTTTGCTAATAAGCATACAGTGTATCGCATAATTCTATCAATATTTTTTGTAGAGATATTTAATTTTGAAATCAGGGCTTATTCGTTGATCACCTTGTTTAACCTTCGAGGAAGTGCAAACAATAGATTTTACCAGGTTTCATCTCAATCGGTTGAACAACAGGATACGAAAAAACAAAAAATAATTTTTATATAACAGATATAACAACTGTACTAACCCTACAGTCTTCACGCAGGTGCAAGCAAAGAGTTGACAAAGTTGCATAGAAATTGGTTGAATAATTCGGCAGCGCATAAAGTACAAACAAACGGCAATTCATTTTTATATAATAGATTAATGCTTTATTTTGGAATTGTAATGTTTGATGTTCTTTGAGAATTATAAGGGAAGAAACTAATTTTTGCAACTTCCATGATTCATTTAATATTCGTTCGGCATTCTCCATATTAATGTTAGTACTTACTGAATCTGTTTTATCTCCTTGTCGAGTTATTTTGACAATAATCCTTGGTTAATACATGCGAAAATAGATTCTAAAATATTTTTTACATATTAGATAGTTTCAATATGCCTATAACCCTCCCGTAAGTGCAAGTAATAAGTATTCAAAATTTTATCGCAATCGGATGACCAGTGATGCAGCCCATAATATACATACAGGCAAATATTCTTTTTATTCATGTAGATAACAATATTTTTAAGGGATACTTGTAAGGGAAGACACTATCTAATTATCAATATGTTTCACTGTGTTGTAAAAATTCAATTTTTAAAAATCCAATTATTTGAGTAATTTCAAGTATAAAAGTGATCAATAAACATTAATTCGAATTTATTTATTTATGTTTATTATTTTTTTTATCATATTTTAGTTTTAATCATATTTTGACTTTGCTATATTTAGCTATAAATCTCGAATGAATTCAGAATTGCATCCGACCGGTAGAAATTCCATTCAATGATAAACAATAATATTTATAATTTAATATAGCAGATTGTTCGGAAAAACTGTACGCGATTTGTATTTAATTATTTTCACCGAAAACACACGCACACAAATACTTTAGTGCAAATCTTTGTTCCCCAGGTACAAAAAAATATTATATTAGGTATAAGCGGTCAAATGAAATTAAGAATGAAATGCAATTAACTGATATCATTTATAATATGATTCTGATATTGTAATACTGATATAAGATACTGATAAAATGTAATACTGGTATAACATATTGATAAAATGTAATACTGATATAACATATTGATAAAATGTAATACTGATATAAACATATTGATAAAATGTAATACTGATATTAGATACTGTTATTGTATTACTGATATAAGATACTGATAAAATGTAATACTGATATTTTAATACTTATATAAGATACTGATAAAATGTAATACTGATATAAGATACTTATAAAATGAAATACAGATATTAGTTACTGATACTGTAATACTGATATAAGATACTGATGCCATTAAAATATCATTTGAAAATTTCTGCCAGCTTAGAGGAATAATATAAGAAAAGTAGAGAATTAAAGACAGCATTATGCTGATTTTCTGTGTTTAATAACCATTTAAATGTTTTATTATCTTCTACAACACTTCAAATCTTACATTTGTCATCCCAAACATATCTATACTTATAATAAAGCTCAATGTGTGTGTGTGTGTGTGTGCGTGTGTGTGTGTGTTGGCGCTCTACAGGCCAGACCGTTGGACCATGTTTTTACCATGTTTTTATCACGTGACGGGATAAAATAAAAGAATGCCGGAAGTTCGAATAAAAAAACTATCATCGCAAAATAAATCTAAAGAAATGCAACTTTTAACACGTGACTGGATAAAATAAAATAAATATAAAATGTGATATTTTCTAAAAAAATAAATGCAAAGCAAAGGATTGTATGATCGTTTGCAATATCTAAATAATTACTTCAATAAATCTTCATTACGGTAAACCTGATCGAATTTAGACAGGATATGCATTGGAATCCACCTAATGGGATATTTTTATTATCGTTTGCAATATCTGTCTCATTCATTCAATATTTTTTTCATTATAAAATGTGATAGTTTCTAAAAAAATTAATGCAAAGCTAAGGTTTCTATAAAATTTGCAAAAGCACGTCAAATTGAAAAAATTAGTTTTTTTCACCGTGTTGCCATCATTTTGACGGAAGTTCAAATTAAAAAAATAAAAAAACTATCATCGCAAATTAAATCTGAAGAAATGCAACTTTTAGCACGTGACTAGATAAAATAAAATAAATATAAAATGTGATATTTTCTTTAAAAAATGCAAGGCAAAGGATTCTATGATCGTTTGCAATATTTAAATCATTAATTGAATAAATTATCTTTATTTATACAGGATTGAATTTATGCAGGATATGCATTCAAATTCCTTTCCAATGGCCAATTTGTAAAATATTATCAATAGGCATACATATTGTTTAATACTATTAATTTGATCTAAATGAAGTAAATAATTACATTTTATGAAGTTTGAGTTAAACAATGCATTTATGAATAATGATTTTTAGATTTCTTCATACTTTGCTCTGTGAGCCATATTTTACAAAATATTTTTATTAATATTTTAAATAAAAGTTGCTATATCAACCAGTTTACTAAATCAATCATTAAAATTTACTGATTTATAAAATTAAAGAATATTATTAGGAAAACGCTTTCTTTTAGAACTTTCCGTCCATCATCTCAAAGAAAATATTAATTTCAGGCCAATCAATGCCCGGAGTTACTTCAAGGTTAATGAATATGTGATTTAATTGAAAATGTTAGAACCCATTACTCATGGCGAACCAGCTGGTCGCCAAAGGCGGCTAGTTTTAAATAAAAGTATATATTTAATGATTCTTTAGGCATCATGACAATTGTATACAGTTAGTGTTAAAATAAAAACAGTGTTTGCCAACAAAATTTCACAACGAATTTTGTCTGCATCCGAAGAAAGTAATCTAATTTGTTTCGCACGAGGCTCTCTCTTATAAAACGTGCAGCTTTTCATCGCACTCGTGAGAACATCTCTGACATTAAACAGATTCTCTGCAGCTCTGAAAAGAATTCAGATTTGCTCAGGATAACGGTATGCTCCACACGCTATAACTTCTCCAGTGACTGCCCCAGAGAAAGGATTCTGTATTTCCTTGAAGCATCATTACTTATACCTCCTAGACAACCCCTTGGAGAACCCCTTCCCCTCTCCATAGAAGAGAGTTGTATTTCCTTATACTTCAGAGAAATGAATTGTCTGCAGGAAACTTTTGTGAAGAAACTTTTGCAGCAGAGAGATTAAAAACAAAATAAGGCTCTCAACAAACATACCGAATAAATCAGCCTTTTATTGATTAGATTAATCAAATTTTTATGATTCTTGTTGATTTAAGACTGTTTTATCAAAGTTCCGGTAATTAATATAATCTGGAAATTCAGCAAGAAACTAAAGGTAAAACAATTAATTCTGATGGCTTTTCGCGTGAGTATATCTTAAGTACATTGTTCTTCATCACAAAGTAAACAGTTTATTCTCCGTAACTAATATAACAATTAATGTATTAATTGATAAGTTATATTAAGTTCTAACATATAAAACAGAATTAGTGCATAAGCTAATTGCATGAATTTATTTTAATAATAGAAGAATTTGACTTCTTTTCTGAAAGATAGCTATGGGCTATTACTATTTATACTAATTAACTTGGTGCTGCTAACATCCTATCATGACATTTAATTAAATCATCTTGGAAGATAAATAATTTTTCATTTCACTAATATCTAATTTCTGTAATTCGTCCGATTTAATATACATGATCAAGGATGTATTTGTTGCCCTGCAGCATCTTAGGTACAGGACGAAATATAGCAAAATGTGACCGCCATGCACATTAATGTATGCAGTTTTAAATGCAAACGATTTAAAATAGTATTAAAATCGTTTATAGGAGTAATTCTGGAGCTGCGATCGAAAATACACTATCTACTTTGCTTATACAGGCATTTTGTGATATGATACCAAGGATAAAAGGAAGGTTTGCAAGAATTTAAATCATTCAACAAGAATTCGTCTGTTGATGATGTTGTCATTACGTGAATTTGCCTTATTAGTCAAGCTGTTTTATCAGCGAGATGAAAATGCCAGCACTGTTCTTCGTGAATACCGGCGGTTAAAACAGTTATGTACAGAACCAATAACCATGAATAATTTACGAAGAATGGTTGAAAGATTTAAAACTACGAGGCGTTTTAGTTTACAACCAGGTCGAGGACGTAAAGATATTCAGCAGTTCTAGAAGATTCAACTGTCGTTTTGGACTAGGTAAGAGCTACCAGCAGGATACCAGCAGTTCACGTTCAATGCCACGACAGATATGGTTTCAGGATCTTAATGGTGCAGTAGATTCTAAAATTTTCTCTAATAAAGTAACACCCATTCACTGGTAATAACTGATCTGAATCTTGATGATTTCTTCTTGAGAGACTACTTGAAAGGTATTTTGTATCAAGAAATGTTTCTGACATTCCTACTTTAAAAGATTAAATAGTATAAAATTAATTATAAAAACAATTGTATGTGGTACACGAGATTTCCGACGGTATCTCACAGCATATCGCATTTATTCGTCTGGCATGCAAATAACATTACATGCCAGACGAATAAATACAATACGCTGTATGTTACCGTCGGAAATCTCGTATACTGTATGCAATTATTGGAACATCAATGTGGTGGTCACCTTGAACCAAATTTGGAAGTTTCTACACTAAATGTTTTTATTAACATTTGGTATGTTGTTGTTTATTGTTAAGCGCTTGCTGCTATTTTCCTATCGGCGTTTTTTTGGTACTATTTTTTTCTTGATAAATCGAAACTGCATACTTTAATGTATCTGATGGCCAAATTCTGTTATATTTCGTTCAGTACATAACACGCAACTGGTCTTCGAATACCTCCTGTTATTTCTTGATCTCCCTGCATTATTGCAAATTAATTAGTGAAATATCTTCAATATGTCTCTTTCATATAATAAATATTTTAAATGAACAAAAATGCACTTGTATTTACTCATATTGTCAAGTTTAATTAAGTTGCTCATTCCGTGTAATATAATTTTGAAGTAACAAGACATATTTTGGATAGGATTTAGTATTTATTTAAAAATGAATTAAATGAATGGACTATTGATATCCACTACTCTTTGTCAACTTATGTATTATCGTATTAGCAAGAGGGTGTTTAAATTTTATAATTAGACAGCACTGTTCATTTCCGTAATCTGAGATATCACTTTTCGTCAATTCTATCACATAAAGGAAGCAGGCGCTAAGGATTAGATAATTTCCGAAATTCTTTGACCTTGATTTTCACCTTATTAAATATTTTTTTTAAATTTTTTTCACTTGTATATGAATAATGTATCGTTTCTAGCCTTATTAATTATATACAGTCAGCAAGTAATCCGAATTAGTTTTATTATTAACTAAGCTTTCATTTTTCCGCTCATCCCTATTTTGACGAATTAAACCCATCCTAAATCCTGCAACAAAGAGTGGATAGTCTTAAAATCCATTTTCAAACAATTAGAGTAGTAGAATAAAAGATGGATAGAAAAAGGAAACAAATTTGAATCTGAAATCTTCTAGTCCTGAAGTTCAAACTTTACCATAAAATTACTGCGAATAAAACGTCAAATGGAGCAATATTTTTTAAAAAATAAATTGATGTATTTAGTTAAAAATAAATTACACTTTAATAAAAGTAATTAACTTTTTTT
>JAPMOQ010009151.1:0-11874 GCA_026543055.1 Argiope trifasciata
TTTCATATGGAAATACGTGTAAAAAAACTGCTAAAGACATAAAAAAATAGACTCTAAGAAATTTTGCATTTGATTCATACAAAGAGGTTTTAATAAAGGAATCTTATGTCGGACAGACCCAATGTTCGATTGTTTCAAAGAACATGAATTTCACACGGTTGTTCAAAACAAAATCGAACTTTCTCCATTCTCTGATTAAAAAAAAAAAAAAAAAAATCCTTACCGATAGAGGTATTAATTTTTTAGCATATGGACATTACATGATCGAAAATAGAGAAGATGAAGACATGTAATGTATCTTGATTTTTTTGTATACGTTAATTTACATAATTGCTAGAAAATGTATCTTTTTTATTGCTGCTCTTTATTTATAATGCCTTGTATATTTGCTCTTATATGTATAACCACATTTTTCAAATTGTACTTACATTTCTATTTTGTGAAACCTCTATGTAACTTTTGTATTTTGTAGAAAACAAATAAAGAACATGACCTCCTCCCGGAGGCCTGAAGAACTATGGATCCATCTGTTGTGATTTTTGATATTCAACAGTCGGATGCATTGTTTTACCGGCCGTCGAATCAACCGGATGAAAAACCTCATTTTGACCTGCGATCTCAAGTAACAATCACACCCTAATCATTATCGGAGAAATTGTATTCAAATTGTAGTTATATTTCTATTTTGTGAAATCTCAATGTAATTTTTGTATTTTGTAGAAAACAAAGAACAGGACCTCCTCCCGGAGGCCTGTTGAACTATGGGTCCATCTGTTGTGATTTTTGATATTCAACAGTTGGATTCATTGTTTTACAGGCCGTTGAATCGACCGAATGAAAAACCTCTTTTAGACCTCCGATCTCGAGTAACAATCATACCCGAGTCGTTGTCGGAGAAAAAACAAAATAGATTCTCTGCATTCTTTTGTATTATTGCCGTATGAGAAATCTCTTTTTTTACCTCCGAACTCGAGCAACAATCACGCCCGAGTCGTTGTCCTAGAAGAAAAACAGACTGAAAATGTGAGGCATTCTACGAGCAAATATTTTCATTATTCCAGATTTTCTAGCAAAATATCTAACAGACTAAATATCCCCCCCCCCCCCCAAAATAAAATGATTAAATGCTAAGTTGATATTTCTATTCTACCACTCTACTCTAATGTCAAAAAGGTAAGATAATGGTTTTAAATATGCACATTATCTCTATTCTCCACACCTCTTTCTTTCTATAGTATTGCACTCTCATGCAAGTGATCCAGACATTGTCAATGCCCAGCTAGGATAGTCCAGTTATTAGCTACGCGAAGCAGGGTGGTCCAATTATTAGCACGGTAATACTACGGTAAACAATCATATTAGCATAATTACTTGTAACCTGAATGTTATCACTCATGTTATTCTAAAAACTACTTTTTTACTTATAAGAGCTACGTAGAGAAAAGAAAATAAAGATAGGCATAATGATGTCACAATATATGGTACAAAAAACTGTATGTGAATCAGGAACATGAATTTACATTTCCTTCTTTTTTATGTAATATCGGCAAGTTTATTTTCTTCCTGAGTTTTTGCGTTTATTCTTCCGATGACCACAATGACAAAGCTTTAGATAAGATAGCGCTACTCAAGCGGAAACAATAAAACTATTCGAGATATTATTATAGATGTATATTCCACAATTTTTTTTTGAATAACAAATATTTTCTCTATCGTTTTTTTAAATATTTCTACGAAATCATTTATTTAAATTTCACTTTTAATTAAAAAGTATTAATTAGTGTTAGTAATATTTTTTAAAATTATAATTAATATTTCATTTATTAATTTAAGTAACATGGGATTGACTTAATTTATTTGTTTGAACTAAAGTCTTGATTTTGATAATTTTTTAAAACCTTTATTTCATTCATTTATTGCAGTAAAGTACTTTCTGAAAAATTTGAATTAAAAAAAGTGTCATTCTATTAAAATTTTCCTTTTAGTTCTGTATTCTACCAATAGATGGTGCCTACAAAAAGAATGCCAATAGAAGTTCACTTTATAAGCAATTTAAAATTATCTTCTTTGGATCTTGTTATTGTGATGTGAGGAGACATTGAAATCAAAAAGTCACATACAGTGAATAACCACAATTACAGTGATATGTGGTTTCGAATGATTCCTTCGATTCTGAAATTATAAGAATAGTTGGCCTGTCCACTTTTCAACCAATGCACAGAATTTTCCTTTTATAACTCTAATTAAGGGGAAGGGAAAATATCTTCCCTGAAACTGAAAGTCTATTTCTGGCGTTTTCTCTCCTACTGGAGTGGACACCTTTTCTGTTCTTCCTTTACACTCCTTCTTTCGGAGATGTCGGTCTGGGTCTTTCTGATGACAGATTATCTCTGTGAAGATTCTAGTTCCCTAACAATGATTGATACGTAATTACGAAAATTAATTCTTTCGTAACTCGAAAGGATTGAACTAGGGTGAAAAAAGTCGAGCCGACCACATAAAATATTTTCCAGAAAATGAAGAAATTAAATAACATGCTTTTTAAATGCCTTTTATTACTATCGGGATCATTATGACTCATTTTATGCATGAGTATGTATACACTTAGAAAGTATGCATACACTTGTAATGTTGCTTCTCAACATGCAAATTCATTAACTGGAAAGAACGTTTCCCAGTGAGCTCTTTTGGATGCTGATTGGATGTCGAATCAGTTATCTCGGAGCTTGGTGACAAAATAGATAATACTGGAATCTTCCAGAATTTTGGTGATAAATCTAATAGGAAACAGGATATTGCGGATTGTGCGCTAATATTCTCTGCCCTGCTCCGGTGCTATAAAATGCGAGCAGTCTGAATTGAAGACAGTCGTGCGGTAGCGCTTGCGAAGAAGGGAGCAAGTACAAATGCACGGACCGTGATGAAGACGAAACGAACTTTGATACTGTGCTGAGCAGTATCCATTGTTTACCTGATCAAGATTCCTGTATTTTGTACGAGAAAAGGGCCATTTAGACAAATTTATCTGTTATTAGGATGGAATTAGATTCCGCAGCCAAAAGTCTGATTAATCTGAGAAAGGAGTTTAATATTCCTCCACCATATGAACTACAGTATATTAATGGCGAAAAAGTCAAAGTTCAATTAGAAGGAATCTGGAGGAGCCGAGGATAAGAAAAAAAAGTCAGTGTTGTCAGAGGTTCTTTTCAGGACTCTAACTATTTCTACCGCAATTTGCCCACCCAGACCCTGAAATGAGACCTTCTGTTTAACCTATGGAAAGGAAAACGGCAAAACCGAAACCTGAGTTTCCTCAAAATGCAATATTAACAAAAAAATAAATTCCAGCCACTAAATGAAATTTCAGTAAAGAATGAATCCGCCGAAGAAGCTGAAATGAGAATTCTACTGTCACGCTAAAATATTCGGTAAACATCAATGGTTAGAATAAGTAGCTGAAACACGCGGAAAAACTGTAAATAAACTAAATAGAGGTTCCATCAAATTCTTTCCGAATTCAGCTGACAGCAAAAAGCAGTACAAAATTTCAGCTGGTAACAAGTAGGTTCATGTGACATAATCACCCCCAAAAATAAACGATTACTTGAGGCTGTCCTTAAGGGCCTTCCTTTACGAATACGATACGAAAATAATTGAACAAAATTTGCAAGTCGATGGATTATCTGTAACGAGAGTAATTCAAGTTACACAATTTAAAACCCAACGACTTTTCCCTTTCTATATGGTAGAATTAAATATGATTGAGAAGGAAGGCCGTAGAAATATTTAAATTTGAGCATCTTGATTATTTAAGTAATGAACCTTATAGAGGAAGGAGTTTGATCTTGAAATGCATTAGTTGTGATCTATTTCACCATGTCGCAAATAATTGCAGCATTAAGCCCAGATGCCTTAAATACGGGAATAATCACGTAACTAACGTTTTCGAGATTAAAGAAAGAATTGAAACACCAGAGGGCTTAAACTGCGTAAAAACTGGCCACATGTCTTCCTTCTTCCTCCCACAAATTCAATCATCTAACAGTAACAGGAGTAATTTTTTCGATCAAAACCAATCTTTAATCATAAGCACTGTTAGTTTTCCTTGACTCTATAAATCTACTAGCCGTCAAGAAACAGTAACAGCCACACTAGCCGTCAAGAGCAAGTATTAGCCACACCAGCCGTCACGAAATAACGCTGTTTACGAACGTAAACAAAGCAACAATATTGAGACAATAGGCAACGATTTAGAAGAGTCAGTTGTCTGAGTTGAAAAAAATTAACAAACAAGTACTCATTTACTCTTCACTCAACTCAAAAACTGCAATATGCTAGGAACATTATGGAGAAAATGCATATCTTAATCACAGCCTTTGACAACTCAGGTCAATCCACCAGTAATTAACTTTCAACTGTAATAGCCATCACATAGTTTACTAGAACACAAATGCCATTAACAATAATTTCGGAATTTTGTAAATAATTATAACCCCGATGTGATTTTATTTCAAGAAACACAACAGCAAGGAAAAATCTTCCTGGCGAATAACTTCTATAACAGTTATAGATTTAATCAAGCTGACGACGGTACGGTAGTTTAGATGGAAAACGGGTTGCCACACAACGAGGTATCCCACCATGTAGAACCTACCGTGGTGAAATTAAATTTTAAAAATCATGTTCCGATAACATTAATTTCTGTTTACATTCCCCATTAGTGCTGATAGTTGTAATTTTATTATTGATGTTGAAAATTTAATGCAAACAGGCACTAGCCAAATTTTCAACAGAGGCTTTAACGTTAATCACCTTAGCTGCGTCTGTGGGAATAATTGTTTAAAAGGAAATTCATTAAAATCTTTCGCCCAATAGGCCGGCCTAGATATAATAACACTAACCTCCCACAAAAGATTTCGACTCCAGTCTGCCAGCATAATTGATTTAACTGTAATCAAAGCCATCTTGTACCCGTTCGAAATTTACTCCTTACCAGAACTTGGGTCAGACAGACCACAATCCTGTTCTAATTAATTCGTCATAAACATAAGAAAAACATGTATTAAAACATAATCTCAGTGTTAAATTTAAAGCTTCATTTCTTATTCATAAGAAGAAAAAACCTTATGTCTTCAGTTAGAATATAAATTCAGTAATAACATTATTTTATTAGTCTATATGGATCGTTAGTTTGGTTGTGAAAAATGAGATAAGAGGGAAAAGGAAGGCTCATGATTAATCAATTAAGTGAATATTCAAAACTAGTTATTTAAAAAATCCATTTAATTACTTAAATTATGGAAGAGACACTGTATACTTGTAATTTATGTAGTCAAACATTTTTTCTGTAGAAAAGTTTAAAGGCACATTTTTCTAACTCACAGAGAGAATAAATCGTATGTAAATGAAATTTGTAATAAAATATTTTAAAAAATGCAAATAGAAAATATTTGTAGAATCATACAAAAGACAGACCATTTACATGCAATATGTTAAGTATTTTCTGACGAATAGAATTCATTGTAAATGCACATTTAATGGACGCATACGAAAAAGAAAATTTATGCTTGTAATTGTTTGAATAGATAGACCTTCTATTTACTTGTGACATCTATAATATAGTGTTTTTTTAAAAATAATTTTTAAAAATTCATGTGGGAGAAAACAGTTATGTAATATCTATACTTATAATAAAGCTCAATGTGTGTGTGTGTTGGCGCTCAACAGGCCAGACCGTTGGACCTACAGCTACCAAATTTGGTACATGTATACCTTGGATGTCGGGAATGTGCACCTCGGAGCCCTTTTTTTTTTTTTTGAATTTTTAATTAGAATTTGGATTAATTAAAATTTAAGCGAAATTTCGACGTTTTTCCGCTATAACTTCTGAAATTATTATCGGACAAACATGATTTTAACATCAATTTAAAGATTAAAAAATTAGCTTTCTAATGGTATCAGTGTTTTCATGTATAACTCAAGCTTCTATTTTTAACGAATTTTTAAAGAAATATTTTAACCATGTTTTTTTTAGCACGTGACTGGATAAAATAAAACAATGCCGGAAGTTCAAATGAAAAAACAACAACTATCACCGTAAATCAAATCTAAAGAAATACAACTTTCAGCACGTGACTGAATAAAATAACATAAATATAAAATGTGATATCTTCTATAAAAATAAATGCAAGGCAAAGGATTCTAAGAAATCGTTTGCAATATATATATCATTAATTCCATAAATTATCTTTATTTACAGTAAACCTGATTGAATTTAGACAGCATATGCATTAAAATCCCGACTTAATGGCATATTTCTATTATCGTTTGCAATATCTGTATCATTAATTCAATAATTTTTCCCCTTTTTAGCTTTCTTTAAAAAACATCTTTAACATTTTGGCAATATCACCGAAAAAAACATTTTTAATATTTTGGAAGCATAATTAATAAATTATTAGAGCATTAAACTCAAAAAGTTTTTCCGAATAAAGTTACCGACTCTTTAACTACTAATAACTGAATCTTTTAACTTAAACTATTTCTTAAATTTTGGCTAAAAAATATATGATTTAATTGGAAATTTTAGAACGCATTACTCATGGCGAACCAGCTGGTCGCCAAAGGCGGCTAGTACGTAATAAAGCATTTTATTAAAAGTTGAGTTCCAAAAGATATTTCCGTGCACATACTCTTACACATGCGTCGTTTCTAATAAAGTATTTTCATGTCCAGCAGATTTAAGAACATATTTATCGAAATGAGTAAATCAAACACCTGTTATGTTTAGTAAAATATTTTTTCCAACAGAAAATATTAAAAGAAGAAAAGTCGGCCACTTTTAATGGCATATGCATTTAAATATTTCTATTTACTCGTATATGAAGTACTATTTGTGCGCTTTCTCTTGATAACAATGCACATTAAAAGTTTGAAAAGTAAATGATATAAAGTTATTATATATATGTGTGTGTGTTACTTTCTCTTCAAAAGTGCCAATACATTACAAAAAAAAAAAAACTGCACTATACATTTTTAAGGAATACTATTATATATAACAAATATAGTATAAAATAACTCTTACTTAACCCCTGTCCCTTAACACGTTCACTGCCACTACCCTCGCCTGATATCAGTATCATCTATCTAATTAGATGAGCCCCTTCTTTCCTATCTTTTAACTGTAGTAGAGAAGGTGTCATCTAATAACATGAATAGTTTGGTCCGAGAAAAGAACCCAATCTACGAGTTATCTCGTAGTTGGAAGTCAATGGGTTAAACAGATGGTATATATATAAGCAGAGAAGATTAAAAACAATAATATACTGGAAAAGTTTGATTATTTTTTCATATTTCGGTTTTTTGTTTGACAATTGATTCTAAAACCCTCCGCGCTTTTGCGCATGCATTAGGACGGGTATAATTCTTCAAAATAAAAGTGAGAGGAAAGATGTAAGGAGGAGATGTGTATATTTAACTGTAACTCATATTATTCGCAGACTGAATTAAAATAATAGGTCAGAAACGACACAATATTCACATACAAGTAGAAAAACATTGAACAAAAAGTATTTAACAGGGCGAAAATCAAGGTCAAAATTGACAAAGAAATTCTGAAATGCGTTTATCCTTTCGCGTCTCTCCCCATAACGAGATAGAATCTCCAAAGAGTGGATACTGGATATATTTTGGAAGAAATTCGAAATACTGGACCGAAACGAAATATTTATTTTGGGTTTAAAATAAAGAGAAATTTCCAGTGAATTATGGAAATATTATGAATCAGACTTTTAACTGAAAGAGCAAGACAAGTTTTCTGTGAGTTGTCACCATATATATAACTCACTCGTCCTTCTACTAAGAATTCTGGGACGGCTCATCAAATAGGCAAAGTAGGCAACTGCCTATGGAATCGACAATATTAGGGGAAAGTCAAAATTTCGATAATTTTTTTGAGATTTTTCTTACTTTAATTAACTTCGTACTTTCGTTTAATTTATAAGGACAATGCTTTCACCAGCAGATTTAAATTAAAATAAAGTATCATTTAAATGCAAAACATTATTCTAACAATATCATGTTATTCTATACTTATAATAAAGCTCAATGTGTGTGTGTGTGTGTGTTGGCGCTCTACAGGCCAGACCGTTGGACCTACAGCTACCAAATTTGGTACATGTATACCTTGGAGGTCCGGAATGTGCACCTCGGAGCCCTTTTTTTCGAATTTTTAATTAGAATTTGAATTAATTAAAATTTAAGCGAAATTTCGACGTTTTTCCGCTATAACTTCCGAAAATATGATCGCATAAACATGATTTTTACATCAATTTAAAGATTAAAACATTAGCCTTCTAATGGTATCAGTGTTTTAATGTATAAGTTAAGCTTCTATTTTTAACGAATTTTTAAAGAAATGTTTTAACCATATTTTTTAAGCACGTGACCGGATAAAATAAAAGAATGACGGAAGTTCAGATTTAAAAAAAAAACAACTGTCATCGCAAATCAAATCTAAAGAAATACAACTTTCAGCACGGGACTGGATAAAATAACATAAATATAAAAAGTGATATTTTCTAAAAAAATAAATGCAAGGCAAAGGATTCTTTGATCGTTTGCAATATCTAAATGATTAATTCAATAAATCTTCTTTATTTACGGTAAACCTAATTGAATTTAGACAGGATATGCATTGAAATCCCGACCCAATGGCATATTTCTATAATCGTTTGCAATATCTGTATCATTAATTCAATATTTTTTTTTTTCGCTTTCATTAAAAAAACATATTTAATATTTTGGCAACATCACCGAATAAAATATTTTAATATTTTGGAAGCATAACTGGTGATTAAAACTAACTGATTTATAAAATTAAAGAATATTATTAGGATCCATATCCGTCCATCATCTTGAAGAAAATATTAATTTCAGGCCAATCAATGCCCAGAATTACTTCAAGGCTAATGAATATGTGATTTAATTGAAAATTTTAGAACGCATTACTCATGGCGAACCAGCTGGTCGCCAAAGGCGGCTAGTTAGAAATATATATATTTTTATATCATGTTATTTAGAAATATATATATATTTTTATATCATGTTATTTAGAAAGAAAATAATTTATTAATGTATATTTTTAAAAGTGTCCGATTCTGCAGTTACAGAATTTTTTAGTTGTGTTCAGGTGTTTTTTCTTTCTTTTATTGTTTCATTTGTAATTGCTTTTAATTATCTAAAAATGAGGGTTGGTTTTTTTTTGTATGTGAAATATGAAAAGCAACTTTCTCGAAAAGGCTTCCTAATTAAACTCTCCTCTGCTTATACAAATTCATTAAATAAACTTATTTTATTGAGAATAAAAATCAAGAAAAAATATTGAGCCTAAAAAGTTTGAAATACGAGCAAATGGGATTCCCAGAGCTTCCATTGCCTAAGAGATTTTAACTAGCACTGCAATGACGTCACGAAACAAAGGCAATCTATTGATAATAATACTACAGTAAAATAAAAGCATCTTATCCTCAATCATTAAACTATTCATCGTTGTTAAACGAACGTTATTGTATCGTTGTGAATGACGGTTAAAGATTACGGCTGTTAACGTTGACAAACGTATACTGATAGCACAACGTTCTTCGCCTCAATATGCAAAGCATTTGATTTTTGTAAACAGTATTTTTGTTTTCAGTATTGTCTATTTTTATCTGCGGATATTCTCTGCATTTTTATGCAGGCCCAGACGACTTTGTTTCTACAGAATAAAAAGTGAAATGTATGTATTAAATTGTATATAGATATTATTTTAACTTACATATAAAGACTCCAAATTAAAATGAAATAGCATGACTCCAAAAAGAAAGTGAAAATAAATGCCCTTTCAAAATTGAAATAACTCAAAGTGAAAGTGAAAGTAAATATCCTGAGGGAAATGGAATGAATCAAAACGGAAATAAATAAATATCTGATAAATGTAATCAACAGCAATAAAAAATCCCAAGGAAACCCGCATCTAACAAGGAACTCCAGAAAGGCAGTATTCCTCACTATGCGTTATTTTGAATATCAATCATCGGAGGAGATTGATATCAAAGATTATAAAAACGGATACCGAAAACGAACTAAAATAATCAAACTTTGAAAGAGTGAGAATACGCATAACTAGTGGGACACTTATTTAGCGAAGTATATCGTCATTATTAGTGGACAAAAAGTAATATTTTTCTTTTTTTTTTATTGTAGTTTATGAATTTAATTCCCTTGTGTGTTTATCTCAAGCTTTCAATTCAATGCAAACCCATGATTTTTAAAAATATTTCGAGTATCATGCGAAATTTGTTAGTTTTTCTCTCTTCTTGTTTGTTTGAGTTTTGAACAGATATGATTGCTTCATGTTACTGCTTTTTTCGCCTCTTATTACAACTATTAAATTAATTTTTTATTACAAGTGCATAGAAATTTGGTTGAGGTAAATGAATGATATCAACATTTTTATTAGTTTTTGTTCATTTCTTTTAATGTTAAACTTATATTTGTTAATAAAATTTCATAATTTAAATTTGATGACTAATATAATGTTTTAAAAATAAACTGACTGAGCAATGTGAAACTTACAGATTATTAATTTTATACATAAAAAACATTCTAAGTGTTATCTAAGTTATTTAATAAAAGGTTAGTAAAACAAAATTGTTTTAAAATATCAAATAAGAATTATCATCAATTAATAAATTTTTATTCTTAGAAATTGTTTTATTATAATAATATGTCTACAAAGAAAATAAATATTTAAATAAAAGAAAAATAGTCTAATTCTGTGATAGAACCTAGTTATAAGCAGGGAATAAAAACAGCATTCCCGTGTCACGGTGTAGGCATAGGAATTTATATTTTGAGAAATTGTAAATTACAATCTTTAACTTACATCTAGTGTATTAAAATTATTTACCAAATCAGAGAGATTCTACAACCAGGATTAAACAAAATAGAATTGAAAATGAACTTTTTATTTGACATTGAAATGCTATAGATCATGCATTCCTTGGAAACAAATATGGTTTTCTGAATTGTTGAAATATAAAAATGCATTCAAAAACTCCATCAGCGGCAAAAAAATATGAAATCAGAGTTTTGAAAAAAACTCTCATAATATTTTATTAATAGTCGCTTCTTTTAAATGTGTAGAATAGATTCTGTCTCTGTAATAAGCTAGAATTTTTACTAGTCAGATCAGATAATGTTACTTACAGAATATTAGAAATTTCAGAAAAACTGGAATTTTATTTCTTAATTATTACTTTGTAAGATTTAACTGTTGTATTTTACAAACATTCCGATAATTTATTTCTCTTATAAATTTATAAATGACAAAGGATTTTTTTAACAAATCTCACATTTTGTAAAATTATTCTGCTGTAATTATAGTTGTTTTTAATCACCAATGGAATTAAAAAATTCAGGCCTCAAACAATATTTATTAAGTTTTTATTGTTTATATTTTGTATTAATATAAAAATAATATATAATTACTATCTGTAATTCTTTTTATTGATTTTATTAATCAATTTAATGAGATTGAAAAATATTAACTTTTTCATAAATTAACTGGGTGAATAACTAACTAATTAATTCCTAAATTAACATAACTAACTGAGATCGATAAGTTTAACTTTGTTCAATTTCAGCAAATATGTTCTATTATAAAACTGATTACTTCTTAGAAACACCCAAAGAAATAACTACTTTCATAGTTTTGTATGTGTAATTGTTATTGTTATCGATATATATAATTATTTTTATAGTGCATACAGTTTTTGCCAAAATTGTGGACATTTGAACATTTTTGTTTTCAGACTTTTTATGCTTATAAAA
>JAPMOQ010009152.1:0-13396 GCA_026543055.1 Argiope trifasciata
ATATGTCAATTTTGTCACCTTGGAATGTATCCCGTATAATCCCATATAAATGACCATTCCGTATTCACGGCATATCTATGGAACGTATACCCCGCGAATAAAGAGCTTTAGAGCTTTCACGTATAACTAAAAAATGAGAGCTAGTTGGATAAAATTTGTCCTCCACATTTCATTTCTATAATTAAATTTCGAGTCAAATCTATCCAGGGATTGACTGTTTGTTAGTCAATATTTTAGAAACATAAATACGAAGACGCAAAAACTCTGTGAGTCAAATACATTAAACATTGTATGGGATTTTTTGAATACAAGTGTTACTTCTTAACTAATTTTTGTTTTATTCTATTGGGAAAAATGTAAATAAAATACAGATTTGAGAACTGTATGTTATTGACTGCATGCCATTTATAAATCGCCAAATAACTCGCCATGAATCATAGGATAGCTTCAGTAAAAAATATATAATTCATGTCAAAGATTAATATTTCATATCTATAGCATGGCAATGTCTTGCAAGTCGTTCTCTTGTGTAACATCTTTATTCGCTAGTTATTTAGGAAAGTGGTTAAGAAAATTAAAGTTGGCATTGAGTCTCCACCTCCTTTTTTTCAGACAAGTTCTTTTTTTTTTTTTTTTTTGATTGATGGAATTAAGTGTAAAATATTTGGAGCATGTATCTTAAAACGTTCTGAAGTTAATAAAATTTTTCATTTCAATTTAACATTAAAAGTTTTTAACCCCTTCTTCCTAAAGAAAACCTTGATTAGTTTTGTATTTTCATTAATGTTTACAATATAATTTATTAATATAGAATATTTTACATTAAGAGAATATTTAATTTAGAAACAATTATAATTTATTAAAATTATATTCATCACTAAAGCAACAAAATGACTATACAAACTACAAATTTATTCGTTATGCAAATCTCTTGCTAAATAGTGAAATGCCATTTATGGGATATTTAATTCTATTATTAATGATAAAAAAGAGCTGAATTTAAGGATATAATATGGATTTACTATCAAAACTAAAGTATAACAAATAACTAATTATTATTTAGTAATATTTATTTCACTCTTAAGTCGACGATAAAAAAAATCACGCCAAACTTTCAACCCAGTATATGTAATATATTTTCGATTAAAATAAAGCAAGTACTAAAATTTAATATTGTTATATCTATTTAAAGAAGTTTAATAAATTAACTAAATTAAAAATTTACTAAAAATATAATACGGAATATTATTCAGTTATAACACCAAAATCGTCCAGTGATCTCATCTATAAAATTTTAAAAGTTTATTTCTCCAAAATCTAATAAAATAAGAGCATAATAATATAGTATATTTCCGAACAGCGAGCAAAGCATCCAATAAATCCAGAATGTCTTTTAATGCGTGTGAACGTCTGTCAAAGCATTTTTTCACATTATACGAGGGGAAATAAAAAAAAAATAAAAAAGCAGTTTTACAAGCAGCAATGTTTGGAAAGTAGAAATTATGGATGGGAATATCGTTACTCAGAGTGAAACAGATGACGCTAATTGTTTTAGACCGGTCGTTCGAGGAGATGGTTTTAGTACTGAGACCTGACACAGCAACAGTAATGGCAAGACGCACATTAAAGTGGTCTCGCACAGAAGTGCGATCTGTGATACAATTTCTATGGGCCAAGAATGTGTCCCCATTGGACATTTACAGACAAACTGTTGAAGTATTCGGAGGCGAAGTAATGAGTAAACAACAAGTGGTGAAATGGTGTCGTTCTTTCGATGCGGGCAGCAAGATTGCTGGAAACGTTTAGGTGGGAGGTCTGGAGCCCTTACTAAGAATAGTAATAAAAATTTATTTAACTTCTTTCATAAGAAGTAGAATTATCTTTAATATGAATATACGAAGTAAAAAATAAACAGTTATTTTAAATGGCAAAATAATTCCTCTTAAGAATGTGAGAAGTTATTTCACTTTCTATTTATCATGGCATTTTCAAATTATTTCATTGTGTCACCATTATGTTGATACCTAATGAGGAATGGTAACAATCATGACTGTTGAAAGGTCTTATCGTCTAATGACTTGATAGCCCCAATTTGGCTTCCAGTGACTATTTTCTTTCCCTAGCATTGAATAAGCACTTATCCGAAATAAGGTTCATATCAGACGATGATGTTCAAAACGGTGCCGAGAACTGGCTCAATAGCCAGGGACCTCATTATTACCAAGACGAGTAAAACAAATTGGCTCATCGGTGTGATAAATGCCTCAACAGATTTGGTGATAATGTAGAGAAGTGTTTCTTAATTACCATTTGTATTCTGTATTTATTGTTGATAAAGCATTTTCCCTTTGTCTTGTAAACTTTTTTTTGGATCCCACCTCGTATATCCTCCCCATTTTAAATAGTACTTCGATGCAATGAAATCATCGAATGTTTAATAGATCCCAGAAGCAAATTTTCAGACTCAAACCGTTTTTACTTCAGAATCAAAAAAATTATACATGAAACAATTCGCAGGGCACAGTAATAACAACTTCAGGAAGCAATACCTCGGCTAGCTCTAGAATTTCAATTCGTTTCAAGAAAAATTGTATCACGAAATAAAGCACATCATTAACAATGTTTTCAGTTACAATTGATTGATAATATCTTTCTTTATCCTTGACATCTACAAGAGTCAAGAGTCCAACTTATGGTTTTCAGGTTCAAACGGCAAGTCGGAAGTGTTTCTAACATAGAAAAAAGATCACAGAAATGTGATCTTTACTTGTTTATTTCCTCCAGTAGGATAAATCTGAACAACGAAATAGTCATAATACTCAGGAGTGATGGCTATAAATGCAATTTGCTTTTTTACAAAATAGGTGCCTTCGGCAATAAACTTGTTTTGCCTAGATAACTGACTTTTTAATCTGTAATAGAATGTTTTTTAAATTCACCTTGTTGTTTGATATGAACTGAAAAACATGAATTGATAAGAATTAATTAAAATTAAAAAGTTTATATATTACGAAATAAAAGCGAAAGTAAAAATTCTATCACAGTGTTTTTGATTGGTAAAAATACGCGATTGAATGTTTTGATGCATGAGCATCAAATTGAAAAACAATATTTTGAAAATTGAGAGATTGTAACTGTTACTATTTATTGAAATCAATTTCATTTCCGTCATTTTCTGAATCTCAAAATGATATAAAGACACAATTTGTGAGATAATTATTTTGGAAGATATTTACGTCACTTTCCATACGCAAGTCAGCGATTACCCATCTGATGATTGTTAAACCTATTTTGTGCTTCATTAAACTTTCTGTTTGAAGCACATTTCTTGGTTTTTTTCCCCGTAAAAAAATGTACTATTTTGCTGACACGGCGAATCCTTTCCAAATATTTTGCAATTGCATCAATGAACTAAGCGAAGCGCTCAATTTAATGCAGCTGTAAATATCGGGAAGTTCTCGCTGTTTTTTGTGGGGGGGGAATTAATGCTTTATTTTTAAAAATCCTAAAAAAGAAACACGTTAATGAAAGTATTGTCTATTGCTAGTCATTACTTTTTCCATCTTTCTGGCAGCATTTAAATTCCGCGTCGGAAAAACGGCGTGTCTTTTGAGGCTATCCAAGAGTCGATCAAATTTTTGTCATCTTCGGAAGTGTCGCTCAGTCAGTCATCGACCGGAAAAAGTGGTAGTCGGAAGGGGCAATGCTCGGCAAATACAGAGGGCGTGGTAGGACTTGCCATTTAAGCGTTTTCAAATACGTTTTTACCGGCTTTGCAACATATAACCAAGCGTCGTGGTGCTGCAAAATGGCATTGTGGTGTCTCTGTTAGTGTAGCGGCCGTTTTTCCTTCAATACTAGGCTTAATCGCCCCAATTGTAAGCTGTAGCAAACACCCGTGAAGCTTTCATTTAGTTTGAGCTGTTCATTATAAATTATATCCTGTTGATCCCATCAAATTCAGAGCAGAAACTTGAAACCATGGGTATTCAGCTTTGCTGAAGATGTTGATGAATGGCCGGGTTTACCTTCACAATTTTTCATCGTCAGTTACGATACGATGTAAAAACCTTTCTTTATCTGCTGTTGAAGCAGTTGTTCACATGTGAAAGGACGCCGTTCGACATCTCTCTACTTTTACTCATATGGCAACCAATGACGTTGCTTTGGAATAATTCCTAATACTATCAAACGTTTCGTTTCGAAACTGTTGAGTGATCAATTTTTAATGATTCTTCAAGTTCAGTTAGCATTTGACATGAGTCTTCATGAAGTAATGATTCCAATTGTTCGTTTTCAAACCTCTTCGGTGCATTAGAGCGTTCTTTTTCTTCAAGATAAAAATCATTATTTTTAAAGCGTCTAAACCAATCTCTACAAGTTGGGTCAGACAGGGCATGGCAGCCGTAAATCTCAGCAAGAATTCTGTGAGCTTCAACTGTAGATTTTTTTAGAAATAAAATAGAGCAGTAAAATTCTCAGCAAATACTCTTTTTTTTTTTTTTTTGGAGAAGGGGGGGCATGAAATTTGGCATATTTACCGGAATGAAAGATAAAGTTGTTTGCATTTTCGCGTAATAACATACACTGAATTTCAAGCTCGTTTATAGAACTTGTAAATAGGAGTGTCACTATCATGAACTAAATCAATAAGTTCCGGTAACGCCATTTGGTGGAAAACAGCGAGAACTTACTCAACATCTCAATATATTCAATGAAGCAGTCTAAAATTCGTACGTCATTTTGTTTGCATTTGACTATTGCCACCCGTCAATAAGTAATGAGCGCCATTTTTGTGCCACGTATGTTAGTGATTTAGATATACAGATGTTAGGAATGTTGGAGTTTTCAATCTTTATTTCTTACAACATATTTGCATTAAAACAGTGCCTGTCCTCTGCTGTAGCTAGTGTTAAGGAAGTGAATTAAACGGTTTCACAAAACGGCAGATTTAATGCAATGTGAATGTTAAAGTGAAAGAAAAGACAGATAAAAGAGTTGAATCTTACCCGTGATAACTGCTATCAGTAAAAACGATTGGGACAATGATAAATAACTGTGGGCGAAATACAGTTTATACAAATAAATCTGCAAAATTAGCATTGCAGTTGTTATATCAAACTTATTGCTATGTGAGGACATGATGTAGTTTTGAAGCCTTAAAATGCATAGTCAACAAATTGGCCATTTATCGCTTTTGATGCATTCATTTTTCGTTTTTAAGGTTATTAGAAAATAATGCAGAAAGTAGGTTTATCGCCAGCTAAAGTTTTAACCTGATTTACAAATTATTTATAATCTGAATTCTTACAAATGGTCCTAATTAATTTGTCATTGTTGTTGTTGTCGTGTCCGTGTTTTTCACGGAAAGGGGGTGCAGTAGCTTCTGAGGGTAAAGACCCCTGAGCACCCAGAGGGCAGAAGTCCGACTTCTAGCTCACACACACGACACAACCCTTTTTAGGGGGTGGTCGAATTCATTCATACACTCCTTCATCCATCGGCAAGTCGGAATTTAGATCCAAATCAGAGACCGACTCATCCCTGATTCAGTACCCCCAGAGGTATCGTTTTGTTATGGGAACTTGGAGGACTTTGCAGTCTCGACATATTTAACGTGCCCCAACTACCATTAGCCAACACGGCGGTCTTTGGCCAAGACGAGGGCAGAACCCGCGACCTTTCGGTTACGAGACTGACGCTCTACCAACCAGGCTACCGCGGCCTTAATTTGTCATTAAGCAGTTTGAAACAACGATAAGACTATCAGGTTACGCACGCGTCGATATCTAATACTATAATACGAGGAATGGTTGCCAAGTCGAAAATCGCCCCACAATTAATAAACTCCGGTAAACTTGGGGGACTGGGGTTTTTGGCCACGAGGAATCGATTGGCGCCGGTTTTGAAGCGCTACGGTCGAGCAGTTCGGATTACAGATAGAATATTTTCAAACTTTATTAGTTCGCCATAATGGCTACTTAAATTTTCAAGCGGTAACGTGCTGCCATCTATAGCCAATATGGCGAACTAATAAAGTTTTATGTTTATGCTGTTATAGGTTTATAATATGTTTCTTATGTATGTATATATGTTTGGTTTTTCTAAATAAATTTGTCAAAAATATTGAACTTCAACACACTTCAATCTTTACCCTTACTTTACCTTTGTATAGAATAGTTCCCTTTCCAAACTCTAACTTTGTTTAGAATAGTTTACAATGGTGCACTTTAACCGGTTATCTTTTCACCAATGGTTTCACAAATTTTCTTATGGCATGTATTGTTTTGATAAATCACAATAGAAAATTTAAATCTTCGAGTTAGCTTCGATACCTGTTTTCTCCGAGCGGAGCTCGGTCACCCGCTGGTTTTAAAAAAAAAACGATAGTTTATTTATTTATTTCCATCTCGAAATAGGTCGAGCTTTGATATTTATAGGGATAGACACAGGTAGAGAAGTTTCGTGATTGTTTCCAACCGGTTTAAACTGGTTAATAACTTAAACTAATTCTCACATGATAACTTGAAATTTGCGATTGTAGATTTCTTTTTCTTTTTATAGTAAATAAATTTAATTTAGTACGTACATGTACGTTTAGTACGGCTAATATATTATCTACAAAGAATTAATATAAGCATTATTATTGCAAAAAATAATAAAAGTTAATTCAAAGACATTCTGCATTTTAACTTTCTCATATACATAGTATAGAGAAAGTACAGTAGTCATCAAAAAATTTCAACTCGAAATTTTGGAGAATATCCACATTTTGTCTTGAGTTTGAAAAACCCATTTTTGGAAACTGTCCGTCTGTCTGTGACAAAAATGTTTTTAAAAAAGAAGATCTAGAAGGAATGAAATTTCGTATATGGTCTTTATACGGAATTTGTAGATCTCTGTCAAATTTTGGGGAAGCATCACTCTCAGAAGAAATCCACAATGATCAAATGTAATTTGATATGATAACTAAAAAACGAAGAGTACCAGATAGATAAAATTCGAGATCCAGAATTATAGATACCTATAAATTAGACACTTATCAAATTTTGAGCCAAATCCTACAAGAGAGTGACCATCTGTCGGTCTGTAATTTTAGAAACCCGATAACTGAAAGTGGCAATGACTTAAATATAACAAATTTGATGCATGATTTTGTGACTATAAGTGTAGTTTTCTGTCAAATTTTTATTCAACTCGAAATTCTACCGAATCTCCATTTTTTGTTTTGAGTTTGAAAAACACACTTTTGGAAACTGCCGGTCTGCCTGTGACAAAAATATTTTTAAAAAAAGCTTCGATCTAGAAAGAATAAAATTCCGTATACGATCTTTATACCAAATGTGATGTATGATTTTGTGACTATATGTGTAGTTTTCTATCGAATTTTTATTTTAATCGAATGGGGAAAACGAATTTAAAACACAAATTCGATTATCGGATATTATTAACCGCAGAATAGCGATTAATCGCCAATTAATTCGCCAGAGAAGACAGGATAGACTCAGTAAAAATGCATAATTCGCGTCAAAAGTTAATATTTCGTAACTCTCTAAAAAAGGTGTCCTATGGGATATCACTATTATTAGAGAGTATGCGAGAAAGTTTCGGGAACACCCCTCCCACTGATTTAAAATTTATTTTTCAGCCAGAGTGACTTTTGATGCTTTTACGTCGTTTTATTTCATCACGAAGATGCAGGCATGTTTATGTAGAAGTGGAGAATGACAAGCACACGCACAACACATAACGACAGACAGAGGAACGAGGGAAAGCTCTCTTCCAAGCTCAAAACTATTTGTTCAGGTCAACAACTTTTGTCAATTATTCGCACCGTGGTAATTGCTGAGTAAACAATTTTACCAAGCTTCTCCACAGTTAATTAAGTAGATAACGTGGAATCGGATCAGGAAACAAGAGGATCTTTTTAGAATTATGGATATTTTTAGAATTAGAAGAGGATATTTTAGTTATTATGGACTAAATTAAGATAAAACTTTATGAATTAATTTGGATTTGAGTTAAATGTTAAATTATCAATGCATATATATGAATACAAAGGAAATGCAAAATGAGAAAAAAAAACATTCTAATACATACTCTGACGGATTAATTACAATTACACGATAAACATAAATTAATAACAAATTAAAAAAAAGGTATGGTTCTTATGGAATAGTTAAATAAAATTATTTATTTGCATTAAAATTGAAAAAGCACACAATTCAATTCAATTAAAAAAAAAAATCCGAATATGCAAACGTATACGATACAAAATATAAACAATATTCGTCACTGTGCATCACTTCCTCAAGCAGTATAAGACAGAATTCGTTGAAATATGCTAGATACGATAATTTTAAGTGCTTTGTATCCACTTCACAACATCACTTTATCTTCCGGTAGCTACATTCAGGGGTCAGAACTCTGAGAAAAAGGAGGGGGAGGTGGCGATAATGTCCCACAATAAATCACTACGACGTTATTTCCAATTACGCAACCCCCACACTCCCTCTCCTGGAGTCAAGTTGCAGCAGACGACTTTTCGCTTTCCAAACCTCCCCCTTGCTGCATCCATCATACCTTGAAAGATAGGCACACGGCCCCTGACCTCCATCCTCCCCCCCTTCGCAACAAATATGATTAATAAAGGCAGATTGGGCACCTATTTTTGACGGTTTCACTCAGACGATAAATACGGGCAAGTGACAGACGATAGTGAAGTGTTTAGCGTGTATAAAGATTGACGTGAAAAAAACATTAAGACTTATCTGCAAGTTCGTGAGGTGAATTGAGAATTGTAATTCTCGTTTGGTACCTATTTCGCTGTTTGTTCTTGTGATAGAGACCTTTCCCAACAGATTATGGAGCCTGAGTGTTTGAGTTAAATTGATTAATAATTTGAACCCTGATCTGATGAATCAAGTATTCGCATTTTGAGTTGACGTTTTTGCGTGAACCTCGCAACCTTTAGTAATATTTTCGAGCTCAATTGTCTCGTCATTTCAGCATTTATAGATTTTGCTTTGTTGATTTTTTCCTCAACATTTTTACCATTTCAACTTTTATTTTATTTAATTTTTTTCTCATCTCATCATTATTCTTACTGTCGTTGCAATATTCAATTAAGTAGAGATGTTCGCTTATTTCTTTTTTAAATTCTCTGAATGGAATATTTAATCTTAAAGTTTCTAATTTTTTATATCTATAATGAATCCGATGAATAAAGTATCGATTCATCAGATTCATTATATATATTATGATGATTTATTCGTATTTTCTGTAGGTATCTTTCATCTTATAATTTCATTGAATTAAAGTACAATAAAAGCTCTTTATTCGCGGGGTATATGTTCCATAAATATGCCGCGAATACAGAAGCCGTGAATACGGAATGGTCATTTATATGGGATTAAAGGGGATACGTTCCTAGGTGACAAAATTAAAAAAAAAAAAAAACCCAAATATATAAAAAAATCAATTGATTTGAAGTTTTTGAACATTTTGATTAATTGTCTTAAGGCTTAGGCAATGGTTTGAAGAATTTTGTCATTTTCTCTTACTTGGCAGTTTTTAAAAGATTTCCTTCAATTCAGACTGATACGCAGCAGTCGCATTAGCAATTTGCTTCTTAAAAATAGGACCATAGACGGATCACTGTTCATAAAGAAATCGCAAAGCTCATTTGCCATTCTTAAACCTTCTCTAAGATTTTTCAAATGAAATGTCACGCTTCCAGTGCTTGTTGAAGCCTCTTCTTCAATGAGCTGTGAATTTAACACTTCCTCCAAATCGGTCTCAGTCAATCTTCATCTTGCGATTCAAGCAATTCCTGAATGTCACTTGATTCTATCTGTTCGAACCCATCTCGTCCTATTCCATTCGCGATTTCGGCTATGTTTGCAGTTTGCATTTAACAACATACTTTATACAATGTAGTAACAAGATCTATTTTACTTTTTTATTAGTTCATTGGACGGCATTTACAAAGGATATTGGGTTGGATACATACTGTATTCCTTTTATTATTATGTATGTACTTATTAGATCCGCGAATAAAGAAATTTTTAGCCTCGAATATAGGAATTGGGTCGCATTTTTTTAATCCGCGAATAGTGAAAACGTGAATGAAGGAAGCGCGAATAAAGAGATTTTACTGTACTGTAATAAATACATGAAATTGTTAAACTGAAAATATAATAACCAGCGACAGCAGTCTCCCCCAAACATTCTCGCATATATTCTAATAAAGATGTTATCCCAGAGAACGCCTTGCATAGCATTGGTGTACAATAATTACGAAATATTAACCTTTGATGTGAATTTATCATTTTTGCTGAATAATATCATCTTTGATTATTTATTTGGCGACTTATCCTTGGCGCGCAGTTGATAGTATCCTAAAATCGAATTTATATTTTAAATTAGTTTTTCCCAACCGATTGAAGCAAAATTTGACACAAAACTATACTTTTAGTCATAAAATCACAAACAAAATTTTATATATATAAGTGATTGCGTCTTTGAATTATCGCATTTACATGGTTCTGAAAGTAAGGACCAACAGAAAACCAATCCCTATTTTGGGTTAGGATCAAAATTTAATAGGTACGTAGATTATAAAGGTTAATTCTACGTATCAAACCTTATCTACCGAGCTCTCTTTATGTTGTAGTAATCGTGTTAAATTATATCGAACAATTTGTATTGTAATGATTCATCTTCTCCTCTGCCTGACCATTGTGGTTTCTCTTTCATACGTTCCATAATTGGAATTTCCAGACTGGTCTCCTCAATGGCGACGTTTTATGGTGGTGTAATTGCTTACAGATGGACAAGTGGAGAACCCTCCTTCTAAGAACGGACATCTCGCCCTTTAGAGTGAGTCCAGATAAAGGACCACCAGTCGTGTGTGAATAATCTAATCATGTCTAACTAATCGTGTCTGCGACACAGATGTGTATCCTGCATTGTGGACCACGAACATTCCTGCGGTCAACTGTAGACCAATGAAGTTTTTGCTCAACGACGATTGGAAAATCGTCAGCCCAAATGCTCCAATGTGGATGAGAGGTGGAGTTGAAAAAAGAGAGAAAAGGCCCCGGATTTTTGAGAGGAAAGAGACGATGAGTTTTTTGGTGAAGAGGTCGAGAAGAGAGGCCGGTGAAAGCCGAGCGTTCGAGAGAAGATTCCACCCGAGGAATTCGGTGGGTTCCTGGAGCTAACCCCGGTACAAGCGTGAGACTTTGATTGCCGGTTAGCTGTTCTCGTGAATTTTTCCGAAATATTTCGAGAAACGATTTTTGTGGTGTTAAGAGAGAGTATATAGAGCTTTTTGCGAACCACATAGAGCTTTTCACTTAACCTAGATGATAAAGAGTATTATTTTCTGTAAATTAAAGCTGTAAATAAAGTAATTTGATTAAAACGCTACCCTTCATTTGATCGAACCAGGTCGAGATGTTACACCTTCATCACATTAGGCCGAATACTCGGGAGTGTATTGTATATAGATATAAATTTTTAAACAGAAAGTGGTTTGGGTCCTAGGGACTATGACGGGTGGTGAGCAGAAGACATTTTCCCGCAGTCTTCTCACATGATCCATTGCAATAGGAAGTCTTTCTATATGAATCCACCAAAAATTAAGTCAACTGGTGAACCTAACAAGAGTGAAAAGTGAGTTGACCCCTTTTTTTTCCGACTCAAAAAGCGGTCATGAGTGGGGAAAGTTTAAGACCTGGATAAGAAAATTTTCTCACAGAATAACTAGGGGGGGGGGAGAAAAAAATATTGCTCAAATCTGGTTATTTCCCACTCCACCTATTCCAAGAATTCTAATAACCATTCATCAGTTATTCGATCACAAATTACAAGAAACAGAAAGAAGAAAAAAAAATTAAGAAGCGAAAAGATATTCTTTCTCGTGTGGGAAAGTCATTTTTATCGCCCAGATGCCACCTTTTTTCCCCACAACTCTATTAAATAAATAACGAGCGTGCTAAATAGGGACATTGAAAGCTGGCAACACCAGGAATCCAAACCAATCGACAGTAGGAATTTTTAATCAAGTAAACCACGGAATCAGGTTTCCTCTAAGCCTTCATTTGACAGACGATCACACGAGTCAGGATCGTCTGCCAGTTCCATAACTCAGGGGCTGGCGAGAAGGAGCTACCGGAATGCGGAGGAACAGACAGTGACAAATGAGGGGTCGCGCGGCCGCACACTCATCACGCGCGAAGTCGTCTGCTAGCAAACGATATTTCTGTACCCCTATACACATTCTCTATTAACGGGACCAACAAATCTTCCTGTCCCAGTCTAAGATGGAATACACAGACAGACTGGCGGAGATATTTCTCTCGTTTATTATTTTTTTTCGTTGCCACCCGTGGGTTTCTGCATTTCTTATGCACGAATGCCCATCTTTTAACTGTCATAACATCATATAACATCATCATCATTAAACATGAGAGATAAGTTACTGGCTGTGAACAGATGGTGATGTAAATTTAAAAGAATAGGAAAAAGAAAATAATCATAATCCATCATTTGAAAAGGAAAGTGGCAACGCATAAAAATTTGAATTTGTAATTAAATCAGATAGGATTTCGTTTATTTTTTATTTTGTATAGAAAGTTATTTTGTTTAATATGCGATTCTTCCAAGAACCAACATTTATCAATTAAATTTCTAATAACCAGGACCTTTTTTAGGGTGTTAAGTTCTCGGAAAAATTGCAGATTTGAGATGACTGAAAATATTGGATATCGTGTGATACATATACGATCAATGGGCAAGCGCCATATTAGCATATTAATGGATGATGATGATATGAATCAAAACGAAAATAAAAGATTAAATAACTTATAAATGAGAACGATAAACAAACGAGTGACACATAAAAGAGATTTTAATACACGAAATATTTTGCTCCAACATCTCCTTAAAGATATAAGTGATGCAAAACGCACTAAGAACATACTATCGGATATTGAATAAATAAATTAGAACGATTTAAGAGCAAAATTAAATATAATACTAAAATGAACGCCGAACTAGCGAGAGATATACTAAAGCAACTTCATTATACTAAAATTTGACATTATAGTATGACCGCTCGAGTGATAAACAATAGGTTGGTATACTATCAGACGTCAAAAACATGAATTACTACGAATTGATAGTAAAATAAAAGAATTTACTGACAAGAATAACGAATTAATGAGTGATATGCTAAAAAAAGCTTCATTATACTTTTTTTTTGCTATAGTACATCATCAAAGAGATTAAGAACGTACTAGTATACAATCAGATGTTAATGACATGAATTACTACGAATTGATAGTAAAATAAAAGAATTCACTGATAAGAATAACGAACTAATGAGTGA
>JAPMOQ010009152.1:23068-40079 GCA_026543055.1 Argiope trifasciata
ATTCCAAAAATATACAAAATGATCCGTAATTCTAAAAATATACAGAATGATCCGTAATTCTTTTAAACCATTTAAATTCGAAACGGGTGCCTTGTAACGTGTTTCGGTTCTTTTCCGTTATATGGGCGCAAGATGTCGCCAATGTGAATCAAACGCGAGTCAAATGGCCAAGTGAAGCGAATGATAAAATAAATGTCGCCAATGTGAACAAAATGCAAATTCGCCGTGATTACGTGATATTTGAATTTTGCATTTTTTTGGGGGGGGGCGGTTTTTTACTTTTTCCGACAAACGATTATTTGGCGTTTTTTTCGTTGCGAAACGGAAAAATACTGTGTTTTTAAAGTAAAGTGATTCTGTTGAATTTACTGAGACAAGAACTCATATCAGAGAAATAAGGAAGTTACAAAAAAAAAAAAAAAAAGATATCAACCAAAATATGTTAAGTAAAGAAGTGTAAGCCATACTATAATAAAAGCACAAGAAAAAGTTTCATGGAGTTATCTGCAAAACTAGCGAAGATATTTTGGACTAAATGTATGAAATTTGCTTTTAAAATGAATAAAAAATAATTCAAAATATAAAGTAGATCGACAAAAAATTTCAATTACGGAAACATACGTTATACTATGATACAATCACAAGCAAAAATTTCGTGGAGTTATCTGTAACATTCGTACAGATATTACCAGTTCATAAAAGTATGAATTTTCCGTGCTTTAAAAAAGGGTTCGCCCTAAAAGTGAAAAATCTATTCTCCAGTATTATCACACAGCTTTTTCCGAGTTAAGTAACGGCGAAGTGAAAAGTATTGTAGACAGTAAACAAAAATAATTAAAAAAAAACCCTCAGAAAGACGAGGGGGGGAGAGATCTGAGGATGCATTTTGTATTTTGAGGATTAACCCTTTTTCAAGTCACGGGAATTGCATAATTTTAACCAAAAATATTTTTACTGATTTTGCAGATAACTGAATGAAACTTGTTCCTCTGATTCTATTATAATGTAAGGTACTTTTTCCCGATTTTTGGTTACCATTTTTTTTTAAAGTTCTTTGTTTAATTTCATTATTTTGAGGCAAGAGGCACTGTAACTTTTCTCAATAAATTCAGTAACGTTTTTTTATTATGCGGTAGCCTGGTTGGTAGAGCGTCAGTCTCGCAACCGAAAGGTCACAGGTTCTGTCCTCGTCTCTGCCAAAGACCGCCGTGTTGGCTGATGGCAGTTGGGGCACGTTAAATAGATCGTGGCTGCAAAGTCCTCCAAGTTCCCATAACAAAACGATACCTCTAGGGGTACAGAATCTGGGATGACTCCGGTCTCTGATTTGGATCTAAATTCTGACTTGAGGATGGATGAATGAGTGAGTTCGACCGCCCCCTAAAAAGGGTTGTGTCGCGTGAGTTCGAGCAAAGTCGTCCCTTCACCTTACCGGTGCTCGTTAACAACGAAAGGTGCACACTTCTGTCTTTGAAAGAGCTCCGCTTATTCGGGCTTAGTAATACCAAGTGGCTTTAGACCCACTACCACTTTCTTTGTTATAAAAGACGTCACTTTGAATTGAAAGCCTAAAACTTTTCAAAAAGATGCCCAGATTATCTAATAAATTTATCATGTTTTTTTGTATGCTCTGTAGTATAATTTGATTTAATTATATTTCTCTGAAGAAAAGAAGAAAAATATATATAGAAGTTAAAAAAAATGCACCATAAAACAGCCATAATACCACTATCCAATCACTTTATTTTCTAAAACGAGTTGAATCGGGAGTTTTCCAGCCTTAGGCTGGTTGCACACACAGCGCTTTTCCCTGATCGCTTATTTCCCCTATGCCGACATAACAACAGTATTGTATTGAATTATACGAGCTCTTACACACTAGGCGGACAAATAAAGATTCGGTCAATCCGCCTTTTATCGGAATCTGTGCAGACGCCAGCTGTCACTAGCGCTTTCGGATAATCAGATGCAAGATCCCAAATCCTTTCTTCCCATCAATTGAATAAATCGAAAAGTCAATTTCCCCCCCTTTTCCTCTTTATTCGATGACATAATAACGATAATCATAGAATCTGCACTCTATTCATTTCAAATCACCCTTAAGCAGTACTTAGTTTAAATAACACGATTAACGTTAATTTATTTGTTGATGAAATGATGCTGACTCTTACGACGGAATCGGAATTTAAACGCCGAGTATGTAAGCTTTTGATTTCTGGGAATGGTCTCGGCTATATACTGACAGAAGAAAAAAACGCTGTGTGTGCAACGAGCATAAGTAACCATTTATTCAAACATAGATTAAATTGGGCCAATCTATGGCGTGTGTTTTTTAATCATTTTATTGTAGAGAAATTTTACAACTTATGGCACAGTCAGGATGTTTCACTAGAAATAGAATAAAATCCGAAAATTATACAGGTCTTTTTACAAAACGAAAAATTGTACCTTCGAATGAATCCTGTTTTCTTTGTCAGGTGTTAGTGGCGAATGGGACCGTTTGGTGTTCCTCTTTTTTTCCATATCATCGAAGTGCTGGACTCGATCTCTCACTTTGCCACTGGCCATGGACCAGTCACGGTTTGGTTGCTGGAAACGTGAAAAACAATCAAACTCAAAGCAAATTTCAAACAAAAGAAGGAGGAGAAAAAAAAGATTCACGAGAAACTTATGACTTTTGGTAACATATGATTACTGATTTACATATCAGCAATGACTTTCTAGTACAATTGTTTTTATAACAATTACGCTGTAATAATATGAAGTTATCACTCGATAATACGTTTTGCGTTCAATTTTGTAGGATAATGTGGTCATAAAGTATTCCCCAGATTACAAAAAGTTCATGAATTATAGCATTTTATGTAAGAATAGTATCGTATATTGTATATAAGAACTATAGTATTTACTCTAGAATTTCCTTAGGTTATTATTATTATAATAGATTATGAAACTAATGCAAAAATAGTGATTTTACTTTGAGTTCTAGAGTTCTCACTTTGCCACTGGCCATGGACCAGTCACGGTTTGGTTGCTGGAAACGTGAAAAACAATCAAACTCAAAGCAAATTTCAAACAAAAGAAGGAGGAGAAAAAAAAGATTTATGAGAAACTTATGACTTTTGGTAACATATAATTCATAATTTACATATCAGCAACGACTTTCTAGTACGATTGTTATTATAATAATTACGCTGTAATAATATGAAGCTATCTCTCGAGTGTTCAGTTTTTTTGGATAATGTGATCATAAAGTATTTCTCAGATTACAAAAAAATTATTACAAAAGATTCATGAATTATAGTATTTTATGTAAGAATAGTATCGTATATTATATATAAGAACTATAGTATTTACTTTGGAATGCCATGACTTAGGTTTTATTATCATTATTATAACAGATAAAGAAATTAATGCAAAAATAGTGATTTTACACTGAATTGTTGTCGAAATGACACCAACGAAAGAAAAAGATCAGTGTGCGCTTTGGTTTCATTTGTCCATAAAAGAATCAGTGTGTGCTTTGGTTCCATTTGTTCATAAAAGGACATACGACTAAAGATTGCTAATTTTTTTGCAGAAGAATCGTTATCAAATGAATTAAAATTGGTAATAAACGTTAGGTTACATAAATAATAAGTTGTTTGCAACGCCAACTGAAGATATTGGTATATTCTAAGTTAAGTATACAGTTTCTGTGTCTAAAATGACAGCAGAAATGTTGGGTAATACGTGCTTAGAATTGGAATATCGCCCTGACATTCATTGAGCTATCAAGAACATTGAAATATAATTTATTGATGTAAATTACTGATATTTCATGAATGCCTTTACTGTACATTAAAAGAACTATATGCCAAATTATAACAGGTTTTTATACTAAAACTTTGTAAACAAGGAAAAAAATGTGACCACTGAAGATAATAGCATATATCATTTGGATCTCTTGTAGTTGGTTAATTGGATTTTAAATTTTACGTCTTATAAAGTCAACAAATTTGACGTCAAGATAACAAAGCAAATTTGATCAACTGGATTTAAAATTTTACACAGATCTACAAATTTGGCCTTCAAAATAACAAAGCAAATTTTATTTAGTTAGCTTGCTTAGTCTTCCAGTTACAATCCATTGAAAGGCAAACAAATACATAGTTTAACAGTTCACAAATTTAGTGTGAAGTTACACATTGATCTGTAATTTTGGAGCGAAGATTACTTGCTAAAATTCACGAATTCTAGGATTGACTTATATACATGAAGATAGGAAAACAGTCCATCTGCCAAAGGATTTGATCCAAAATTTGATATCGATTTGCAATTTCAAAAGTCAAAATATACGCCAAGTTTCATTTATCTGCCTTAATCTTATTGTATCCACTTATGGTAGGATGTACCTATAGAGGAGTTCAGTTCAAAATTTGACAAAAACTGTAATTGTGGATAATATTCTTTTGGCTCATAGAGTTTTTGAATCATCCGAACCTGCAATCAGGTCGCCTTCTGAATTCTAACACCACATCAAAAGCAGGAAGTTTAAAAGAAAATTTTATACGTATCAAGTTCATGCAATTCAGGAATTTCAGTTAAATCAAAAATAGAATCTAGTATCGTTCAACTGTTAAACTGAAGATCGATTCATGGCAATTAGTAAGCATGTTCTTTAGTCGACGTGGATACAAAATCTATAAAACCTATAAAATTAACTGAATTTCAGCTGAATCAAAAAGAAAATTCAGGAAATCTATGAAGTCGGATTCGCTGCAATTATTTTCATGTTCTTCAGTCGTCGTAGACGCAAAGCCTATAAAATCTGCTGAATTTCAGCAGAATCAAAAATAGAATCCAGGATCGCTCAGTTATAAAATTGAAGATCGATTGATGGCAATTATTCATCAAGTTCTTTAGTCGACGTAGACGCCAAACCTATTAATCTATAAAAACCTACAAAATCTGCTTGATTATAAAAAAAAATTTAAGCATAATGATGAAATTAACATAATAATTAAATAAAGGTGTTTAATATTTTTAACTTTGTTCGTCAAATATTAGTTTAAAGCTAAGCTTAGCTTCATTACGAAATAATTTGTTTTCATGCTAGGCATCTGAAACGAAATTATAATTTAATAAATAAAGAATAAAATATTAAATTATCAAATAAAAAATATATTCCTCCAAAATAATTATTACATTAGTTATATTCAAAAATTGAACTTACGTTTCGATATAACTTTCCAGCACTAAATTTCAGGCAGCAAAAATTTTTACATTTATCCGAACTAGAAATAACTGGTTTCAATTCAACTTCAATAATTTACGAATTCATCACATCGGTATGTTTAGCTTTCGTTTTGAAAATATTTTCAGAAAAGCAGCTGCGAATATATTTTATTATTTTGATCGACTACATCTTCTATAGAAGTAAGAGCAACAGCTGCAGCTAAATAAAAATCTCTTTGTCCTGCAGCTGTTTTCTTCCAATAATTCGATAAGAGTTCTGAATCACATTCCGAGTACAGGAAATAACACAAGTTGAATATGCATTTTAATTATTCCGTTACAAACAGATAATAGCTAATTATTATTTTCTTAATTGAGTTTTGATTCAAGTATCTTTTCGACATTTAAAAAATAATAGTGTTGATATGCCAAAAAATTATCATTAGTTAAAAATATTGATTATTAACAATATTTCAGTATATGAGCTTTTATGAACAAAATAAATAAAATTGTGCGTAATCGTTATTATATTAGCATATATTGTTGCATGTCCATAACACAAATATTATAATCTTATCATTTGTAATTATAACAAAGTTATATGTGTGTGTTTATAAATGAACGTAACTGCGGCGTATCTAGTATTTATATAATGTTTACGCTCTTATCGAAACCCACTAGTTGATTTCTAAACCATTTAAGATAAACAAATAATCCTAGATGAGAAAATGTTTTAAATAACGAAATTTCACTGTTTGATTTAATAAATATATATTTCTCAAAAATTACGAAATCTAAGTTTTTATTTAGTCACTGCATCCTATCAATCATATTTAGTAAAATATTAATTCAGTTTATACACTAGTTAATTTTCTAATTTTTGTCTTGTATTAGCTCATATTTACTTTATTCTAAAATGTTCACAATTCTTCTGCATCAAATCCTACTTTTTTATTTAATTACTTCTAAACGCACTTTCAAAAAAAAAAAAAAAATGCCGGCTTTATTATTTCCTACGCCTTGAACGAAGGGATGAAAATCCTTAAAAACTTCGAATTTCATATTTTATACTCAAGATCCCTTTCGTTGACATATATTAAAGAAATCCCTATTAGAATCTTGTAATAAATCCACTAAAGAGGAAAATGCTGGCACTTTCGTTTATGTTTTCTGGTGTGAACTTAAGCATTACGACTTTGTTTTTGAGCAAAAATTATGCTTCTCGTGATAAAATAAATTTAAATTCGTTCAAAAGGTCACTTTTTCTTGGCTACGTTTGCTAAAATTATACTACGTATTATATATATGTAATGATATCATTTAATATAATTTAAATCCGAATTAATTTCTATCTTAATTAGGAAATTAAATAATTCGTTTTAAAATGTTTTCTTATTTCCTAATCCCATTCTCACGTGTGTGTGTTTTTCAGCCTATGCTCTAGAAAATTGATGACTAATCATTTTCTCACGCTCCAAGGGAAGAGATGAAATTCCCTAATGCTCACAGTATTCTTTTACAGGTACCTAAGATAGTCTTTCCGAAGACTACACATGTCAAAACATCCCTATAAGAATCCCATTGTAAAATTACTGAATGGAAACATTTCTGTCTCTTTTGTTCTGTATCTCTTAAACACATACATACGTAGTTTGTGAAAAAAAGAAATAGCACTCTTCTGCAAATTAAACTAAACAATGTACAAAATTATAAGCACACTGAAAGAATAAGATTAATACAATACCTGAGAAGACAAAAACAAATTAACCGCTGTGCAGCTTTCATTATCTAAATCACAAAATGCGTGGAAAAGCATTGATTACAGCCTCACGTTTGATATCTTTAACGAAACTAAGGTGTTGTGTTTTCTAAGGTGTTGACGCGATAAAACGAAACTTATCAGTCAAACTAAAAAGAAATAGATAAATTTCACAATCACATTCTTAATATACTTACTTCGGTGTTTTCTTTGGTATCTTCTTCAGAAGGGCCCTTATCTGTATGTTTCCTTCGTCTGACAGGTGGCAATGGCGGGGAACTATCTTCCTTTGTTGTAGTTGAGGATTTGCTTTCATCTGGATTGGCAGATAATTTCGAATGAGGCTTTTGATCTTTGAGTTTCGAGGAATCGGAATCTTGTTCGGAATTCAACGATACCATGGATCCATCGCTGCTTGCTTCGCTATTTCTTGCAGATAATGCTCTGCCGGGCAGATCACCGGTGCTATTTCGCTTTGGAATGACATTGTGTTCTGAAATGGAATGCTTGTTGGTGTCGTCCCTGGACATCGCCAGACTCGGACTGGAATGAGTGTTTGGAACGATTCTACGACTGGGATTGGACGGCATAATCTCTTGAATCCTAGGATCTGAATAAGCTTGTGGCCTAGTACCAATCTGTCTTCTCGAATCACTTGAGAACTCATTTTCGATGTTGTTCGATGATTGTCGTGTTGCCTTGGTGGGTACATTCGATTCTCTGAAAAGAGCCCTTGAAACATTTCTCAGATTGGCAGAGGTGTGTATATCTGACTCATCTTCATCAAAATCCACTTCAATTCGTCTGGAAGGAGAGCTTTTCAAAGATCGATTTTCATTTGGAGAATCGAATGGTGTTGTTAAGTATCCAGAATCGTTCGATGCTCTTCTGTGAATGCCATGCATAGCTTCAAATTTTCTTGAAATGGGAGATTCGTTGTTAGCTCGGAAACTTTCAGTTGATCCTTTGGTAGTATCACTATGATAGCCTTCGCGGTACATGTCTGAATTTCTTTCATAATTTGATCTATTATATCCAGCATCATAACCACTCGAAGTTCTTTGTAAATCGCTTGGAGCATGGTAAGAGAATCTCTGCATATTTTCACCGGGATATCCATTAACAGAAACTCTACGATCTGCATTAGCAGAATATTCTGACGCACTTCTATTTAAACCAAGATTATTGTATGGAAGACTTTGGGAAATTCTGTAAGCATCAGGTGTATAATTATTGAGCATTCTGTCAGGTGAGAAATTTCCAGATAGGCGACGGACATTGCTGCTGGCATACTGATTACCATAGCTTTGGTTTTCATCAAACCTATTACCAACTGATTGTTGATATCGAGTATTATCAGTGGAAGACCTACGATTTTGAGCAGCTGTCCCAGCAACATAATTAGGAATTTGATGTACTGGTCTCAAATCTGGATTTTGTGACAATGTAGTTTCTGATACAGATCTGTTAATGGGTATAGGCCTCGTAGATGAGACGTCGTAGGCAGGTGGTTTGAGAAAGGCTTCCACTTCTGGATTTCGTGGAGGAAGGGAAGGTACTTTGGTAGTGGTGGCCAGACGGTAGCGCCAGTAAGGCTGAAAGTCATTAGTGAGTGGAGAAGAGTATGATCCTCTGCTACTTTCTGAAGATAAACTGGACGGTTCGGATTTATTTTGGATATCATCATGAAAGACATCATTGTTGACAATGTATTCCTTTTTTATTTCTATAAATTTAACGTTCTGAAAGAAAGAGAAAAAAATGTCAAAATTGATTGCAGATAATTTAACAACGATCAAGTCATATATTTAAAATTATTAATGTATTATTTGGATTATATTAACAAACGCATTTTAGCTTTTGTTAATTGTGATATATTTATTAAAGGGCGAAAAAACATCGGTTAACTATTCCTGCAAGGTTTGTAAAAACTTGTTAAGTTAATAAAATTTTGTTGCTTATTCCCCTGGGATTGAGCATCAATAGAAATCAAATCCAAGTGATCGAGGAAAGAAGGGTGCAGTAGCTTCTAAGGGTAAGGACCCCTGAACCTCAAAGGGCAGAAGTCTGACTTTAGTTTATATAAAGACGGCACATGCACATTGGCTTACACAGCCCTTTTTGTACTGGGGGGAGGTACTTTTTACACACCTCACAGATAGAACAGAACATAAAAACCACGCTCTAACCAGGATTCGAACCCAGGAAGCCCACACCAAGGGGGAAGACGCACTACCTCTAGGCCAGGATGCCAGAGCATTGAAACTGTAAATATAGAAATAGGATGTTTATCAAAATTGCATGTATAGGCTCCTAGATGTAAACAAATATTGTTCAAGAGCACTTTTATCTTGATCTACGCTTTTGATACAATGTGAACAATCCGCGGTTGTCGCGTCACCCAATTTCACCAGCCTTTTCTGCATTTATATTTGGATCTTTATGTGCATAGCACCTTCTCTTAGAGGAAGACAATTTACTACCCCGAAAGGAATGTTGGTTAGACTGTTCGGTAGTGTAAGACTAGACAATACTTATTCAGCAGTAGATCACAACAATTCCTGTCGATACTGCTACGTTCAATGGTGGTGGGGTGGTCGGCAGTATGCAAGAAGAAGAAGTAGCACCTTCTCTGGCATAGTTTGTTATAAATTTAGCAAAATTTCTCCAATTTAGCAAGTTAATGAGCACATGTTTAAGAAAGAGAACACCTGCTGAGAAGAAAAAATTAATATCATTTGCAATTTATTTATTATCAAAACTGCACCAGTTCCATGATTCAACTTTAAATAACGGACAATGACAGAAAATAATGTCACAAATTGACAAGAAATTACAGACGGCTTTTTTCAAACAAATCAAAGTGTCTACTTCGTTTTTTTAAAAACGAGAATAAAGGAACTAAGAAGCTGCTCAGCAGACAATTATTCGTTCCATTGGACTGCGCGTCGCTATCATTCCCATGCAAATCACGTAGCTTTTCAAAAACTTACCGGGGGTCAATACTCAAGTGAAAGGTAAAATATTATTAGTCGTCAAAGAATCTTTCAACTGTTATTATTCGCTTCACACAGATTTTATTTTTATATTCAACAGACCCGTTCGTCTCAATTCCCAACCAATGCTGCATACCAATGAATCGGTCAGAGCGCAGATGTAACCCGGGTTAGTTAAAATGCAGTCTCGTATTTTACATTTATGAGCTACTAAATTTCGTTTCAAGAGAGAGAGAATTTTTTGTGCTCACAAATTGGTATTACAATATATGCTTTGCTATAATATTTGAAAAATTCTTTCCCTTCAAACTCGCAGTATCGTTTATTAGAACATAACATTGCACATAACTGTCTCTTTATCTGTCGTTTCTCGACAAACTTGCGTTTTGAATTCGTATTTTGAATAAGATAATCATCATTTCATTAACAATGATCAACCAGTTGAAAAATGCTACTGTCCAATATAAAGACTCTTTTATATTACAGTTAATTCAAAGTTAAGATAGCAGATAATTCGTTAAATTGGCATATTTATATAAAAAATGCTACTGTCCAATATGAAGACTCTTTTATATTACAGTTAATTCAAAGTTAAGAAGTAGATAATTCGTTAAATTGACATATTTATTTAAAAAATGCTACTGTCCAATATGAAAACTCTTTTATATTAGAGTTAATTCAAAGTTAAGAGAGCAGATAATTCGTTAAATTGACATATTTATTTGAAAAATGCTACTGTCCAATATGAAGACTCTTTTATATTACAGTTAATTCAAAGTTAAGAGATCAGATAATTCGTTAGAACGACATATTTATTAAAATAATTTCTACTGTCCAATATGAAGACTCTTTTATGTAGCAGTTAATTCAAAGTTAAGAGAGCAGGTAGTTCGTTAAATTGACATATTTATTTATTTAAATTGACTTAAGATTTTGGGGCAAATTTTCCTTTCATGAAAGATTTGTTAAGAAATATATATATTTAAGAAGAATACAAAGAAAGTGCATTTATTGAAACTTTCAAAAAATTGAATCTCAAGATTTTAACGAATTTCCATATTTAACCTTTTCGGGACGGGAGACCTTTATCATAGCCGCGAAAAAATATCATTACACAGGACGGGGGTGGGGGTTGACGCTGCTAAGCCTAACTTTGAAAAAGAATTACAAAAAAACAAGGTTTAAGTCTTAACATCGCCATTTTCTTCCACCTTTTTTAATGATTAGTTTATTCATAGAATGAACGAATCATTCTTGCTCAAACTGAGTTGTTGTTATAATAAACCGAAATTAAGACTTTCCGTAATAAAAAAGAGAAGTAAGCGAAATGTATCCAAAAACTACGCAAAATATAAAAAAACTAACTTTAAAACCCTAAAAGATTACAGTTACACAATAATAGAAGAAGTTACACAGTAGTACCGTATTTACGCGAATCTAATGCGCATCGTTTCATACCATTATTAAATTATCATACCATTGACTGATAGTTTATATACAAATCCATTGTTGTATAAAATAAGATTCAATAAATTCCTAATACCATTGATGCTCATTACATTTGCCAACAAACAATTTTTTATTATTATTTAAAGTTTTAAAATGGGAATGCGCATTAGATTCGCATAAATACGATAGTTACAATTATATGGTACAAGAAAGATGACAGACGAGTGATTCTATCAAGTGGAAAATTACAAAACCCAGCTCTGTTGATTTATATTACTCTTACTCCCACTTTCCAACAACAACAGTCGATGAGTAAAACACCAAAGTGAGTCTGAATATGAGAAAACTGAAGGTCAATTTACTAAAACTATAATTATTTCAAAAGTAATGGGCACAGGGAGCCATCTAGTGGCGATTGAAAATTATTCAAGTTTAAAATGCACATATGCATTCCCTTCTCTTGAGGGCCGCGGTGGCCTGGTCGTAAGATCTCGGCTTCGGAACCGGAGGACTTTTTTTCGAAACTCGATTCCACTGAAGAACAGTCGTGTAAGGGGATCTCTTGCACGTTAAATCTGTCAGGCTAAACGTCCGTCCACTGGTGTAGTGTGGCGTGGAGAGGGGGGTGCCAGTTCAGGTATCATTCTCATTATCTGACCATAATTCAAAATTTCGAGGTCCATCCAAAAATAGTCCTCGTGTTGCTTCACAATGGGACGTTAATATAACTAAAGTAAACTAAACCCATCTCTAGAGTTCAATTTCCAGAAACGCACGAGGGGTACGCCCGATTGTGCGGGACTTTCACTGGTGATGCATATACGACATGCCCATCGCGAAAGGGTTAAAACTTCAGTAAGTCCGAAAAAAGTTTAAAAAAAAGAATTATGTCTGTCTATGAATGTATGCTCATTCAGCTCTCAATGGGATATACTCATATTCAATCAGCAATTGATTTTCGATCAATTTTCAATTGATTTTCTATCGTGGCCGAAAATAATAGTCATGATTTTCTCCATGTACTTGCACGAAAAATATAACTGAAACTGCTAATAAGATAATTATCTTCAAAAAATAAAAACAAGGAGAATTATTCAAAATCGAAAATGATCTAAGATTTAAAAACTACAGTCTCTGTCTCTAATGGGAATATCAACCTACAAATTCCAAAATCAATCATTCCAAATGGTTTGTAATTTCGCATCGCCGAACAAGGGTTCACCACAAAACGAAGAGAGACTCTGGTTATTCATCATTAATCTTGCCCAATCCTAAAATCTTTGCGAATATTACGCGATCTTTCTGCTGAACAGGCTGATTAAAATTACCATTTTATGCAAATCATAGGGGTTTTTTTTTCTATATTAAGCTCATTATTTAGATTCGGAAGCCCAGGAGCTAAATATTAATCGTAAAACTCGTTCCAAAAATAGTTTCTATAGAGATGTTTAAGATAAATTTTTTATTCCTAAATATAGATTGTTAACTACACTCATGTCCATAAATTAAGGCTAATACCAGCTTCAGCAAATCAATGTTCAGAAACAAAACAAACGTAATTTATTCATAAATCCCATTTATTAAATAAAAGATAAAGAAGAAAACAGCTGATGTATGTATGATACCATTCATAAAAAAAACTGCGATTTTTGTTCCCTAAAGCAATTATAAAAAAATCTCTCTTACAAAGCTTAACTTTACATGTTTGGTATGATGATTAATGCATTGTACATCTCCCAGATGATGCAATATGGTCTGTAAAACACCTAAGTATGCTGAGTATCAAATTATCGGCTTGATCTTTCGGAATATTACACCACTCATCAAGCAATGATCTCTGAAGTTCCGGTAGACCTGTGGGGGGTGGTTAACGTGCTGCAACTCGTCGGCCAAACATGTCCCACATATGCTCTGCTGGATTCAAGTTTGGTGAGGATGCTGGCCAGTTCATACGGCTGATATCCTCCGATAGAAGGCATTCATTTACAGTGTTGCGTGGTATCATCTATAAACACAAATCATGCGTCCATGGCACCCCTAAACAAACGTATATGTTGTTCCAGAATGATGTTTCGATAAATTTGGCCAGTCATGTTTCCGATTTAAACATATAGATCAGCTTTGGAGGCCAGGATAATGTTCTGGCAATGATCTTCTTTTGGTGGTAACATATACCTGGCGTTCTCCATATAAATTTCCGACGTGAATCAGATTGCTAACTAAACTGGGATTCATCGAAAAATATAGCATAATCCCACTGCGAAGATATCCACATTGCATATCCGCTACTCTAGGCTAATCACTGGCAACAATGAGTTGCGGTTAGTGGGACACATGAAAGACTTGCGAGCATGTAAACCGATGTGTTCCAAACGTTTGTACATTTTTGGCTTGAAACTGTCGTATCTACGACTGAAGATATTTGACGTTGCAGGTGTTCCGTCTGCTTCTACTGACAGTTACAGCTAAATATGGTGCGTCATTCGGCGTTGTATCTTGGGGTGACTAGTACTGAAACATCTACTAATATTTCCATCCTTTTGAAATCGTTGCCAAAGCATCAGATGACAATTTAACCAATTCCAAGTTTATTGGATATTTCCATCAGAAAACGCTTACATTCCAGACAGCTGCCGATTCTACTGAAGACCTACCAGTGCTGAAAGGTCTACTGACATTTTCATCATTTTGAAATCGTTTCCAAAGCATCAGATGACAATTTAACCAATGCCAAGTTTATTGGATATTTCCATCTGAAAACGCCGACATTCCAGACAGCCACCAATTCTACTGAAGATCTATCAGTACTGAAACGTCTACTGACATTTTCATCGTTTTGAAGTCGTTGCCAAAGCATCCGATGACAATTTAACCAATTCAAAGTTTATTGGATATTTAAATCAGAAAACGCCTACAATCCAGACAGCCGCCGATTCTACTGAAGATCTACCAGTGCTGAAACGTTTACTGACATTTTCATCATTTTGAAATCGTTGCCAAAGCATCAGAAGACAATTTAACCAATTCAAAGTTTATTGGATATTTGCATCTGAAAACACCAACATTGCAGAAAGCCACCGATTCTACCACATAAATCATCTACATGAGTCCTCTGAGCCATAACTATTTGGTCATGACTCAAAATGGCTTACAGAACGCTTGTGAACAATTTTGCTTCTCTGCCACTATTCCTTATATATCTCTCTTTTACACTCTCGTCATTATGATGTACTATCAGCGCCATCTGGTGGCATTCCGTAATTTACATATTATTATTCCTGCAGATGTGTGTGATAAAATTTTCACTACAGGTTAAATTTTCATTTTAGAGTTCAATTTCTATTTGATGTTGAATTATCCTTAATTAATGGATCAGAGTGTATATTTTTGTATGTTAATTTTGGTATTTACGATATCCCTTTAACATTCCACAAGCCAGATATTTTAACCTAGAAATATCAATTTTGATATCTATGTATATCATCCCATTTAGTCTTCACAGTCCATTTCAGGCTTTATTCTTAAGGTAGTGTGGACAGGAAATCTAATTCCACCTCACTTGATTTCATATTATGGGGACTGAAGAATTTTGCTGAGTTTTTGTGGGGTGACTGATAAGACAGTTTGGAAAGAATCTTAATCTTGTTATCAAATTTTATTCATATTTATTACACAAATTTAGAAAAATTCTGAAATTAATAAGGCAAGAATTTTAACTTTATTACAAAATTTTAATCCTATTTATTACACAAATCTAGAAAAATTCTGAAATTAACAAGGCAAGAATTTTAACTTTGTAATCAAATTTTATTCCTTTTTATTACACAAATCTAGAAAAATTCCGAATTTAACAAGGCAAGAATCTTAACTTTATTATAAAATTTTATTCCTTTTTATTACACAAATCTAGAAAAATTCCGAATTTAACAAGGCAAGGATCTTAATTTTATTATAAAATTTTAATCCTATTTATTACACAAATCTAGAAAAATTCAGAATTTAACAAGGCAAGAATCTTAACTTTATTATAAAATTTTATCCTATTTATTACTCAAATCATGAAAATTCTAAATTTAACAAGGCAAGAATCTTAACTTTATTATAGAATTGTAATCCAATTTATTACACAAATCTAGAAAAATTCTGAAATTAACAAGGCAAGAATTTTAACTTTGTTATCAAATTTTATTCCTATTTACTACATAAATCTAGAAAAATTCTGAATTTAATCTGTTTAGACAAATAAGAGGATCAATAAAACCAGTAATAACAACTTCCATATTACCATAAGTTCATACACATAACATATTAAACTCTATTTAAGTTACGATTCAAAAACTTTTTCATTTTTCTTTCTTTAAAATTAGTTGAAATAAAACGATTACAATTAGAAATTCTATATTTGTACTCAGCGATTTTCAGTGGCATCAAATTGGGAAATTTGGAGCTTCTTTCCAAAAAAAAATTGGGAAAATCTTTCCGAAAAAAATTGGGCGGGGAGAGGACTGATAAGAATCCTCACTTGTCATTAAAGGAAAAATTAAAAAAATTTCATTAAAATTCAAAAAATAATAATTTTATTTTAATTATTATTATAAAATATTTAATTCCTAATTTTTTTAGATTTGAGCATTGAGTCCCACCAAGTCTTCTGAACCATTTTTTATACTCAAAAAAAGGATAATTTGGGAAAATAAAATTTATCTCTGATTGTGAGCATGGTATTTTAACTTCTGCCAAGCATGTTATCCAGTATATTGAATTTGTTTCCTGTTTCAAAGTTTGTTTTTTTATGACCTCAAAAGCAGAAAGGCGGCTTTAAAAATCGAAGTATTAATTAATGGCAGAATAAACATAAAATAGTTTTTAATAGTTACAGAGCAAATTTAAAGGAAATGGTTTTAAATGAAAATCATTTATACTATTTTTAAAGTTTATATATTCATATTGAAGAATCCGAAAGATTCAAATTGGAAGTTTTCACTAATCCAACAAGATGCCATTCGATAATTTAGCACATTGACAGCCGGCGACCTAAAGGCCTTATCACACGTTGAAATTTCGTCAGCATTTCTACCCTCAAAAATCCGCTCAAGCAAGTTTCACAATCGACAACTTTTTCTAACCAGCTAGAAAATGCCGTCGGAAATATTGTCCTCAAACGAAATTCAACCAATCATGTGAAACTTTGAAGTGACGTCACTTTCGTTGTCGTTTGCTGTCGGAATGTGCCAACGATATTTTGCCGTGTGATAAGGCCTTAAGAGACGTTTAAGAGATTTAGCGCCGGCAACGTATTGGCAACTTAAATCCCAAACGCCGGCCTTATTCTCTTGTTTCTGATCACTGAATAGCCAAAAAAAATAAATTAAAACATTGCATACTTTCATAACATAGAACATTTTATTTGCATATTCGTCACATACATTTTAACGGTAATTACAAATAGAAACAAAATTGAAATTTTTAGTAATAATAATAGTAATAATTATAGAAAGATTATATTTAGTAGTAATAATTATAGAAAAAAATACAGTTTCTTATTTCATGATGGATTATTACATATCAGAAATCCGCATTTTCGCGGGAC
>JAPMOQ010009153.1:0-10056 GCA_026543055.1 Argiope trifasciata
AAAGAAATTATGCAACCAATGTACATAGCATATGTTATTGGTTCTCAGCTTTTGACGTGATATAGTTTAAAAGTTTTGTTCCGTTTTGCGTTTCAATAATAAATTTCCAGAAGAGACATTAAATATATTTCAGAATGGTTGTAAAGACGTTAATTTGTTTTTTAAAAGATTTTAGTTTTTTTAAGAATATTATTTGTTAGCAAAATCGTAATATTTCCCATCTAATCGTCATAAAATCATAAAAATTATTTTAAGACTCTATAATTATTTGTGAATATAAAAATTATTTGTTTAACAATTTTATTTTATTTTCATGAATAAATTTTTCATAATCTATCTAATAAAACGTAATAAAAAATAAAAATTACTTATGCATGCATTTTATCCTATTTAAATTCCTTTTCAGGCATAATTTTTCTATGCCAATTCATTTCAATGTTAATAAAAGATATTTATAGAGATACAGATGGAATTATTTTTTCGATTTTCTAATGCACTGTATTATGATAAATATGACAATTATACTCAATCCGGCTGCCACTCTTGTATATATTGATAGAAAAAAATTAAAGTACACAAGTCAACTTTTAGCATAAATCAAATATATTAGTCACCAGATAGGAGTGACAAATAACAGATATAAACATTTTAATTTTTATGTGAAATATTATTCACGGAAATATATTAATATGGAATAGTTCTTATTTTTTAAATAAAAATACAATGTAAAAAAAGACCTATGATGATATAATTTTTTTTACAAATATTAACTTACATGGGAAAGGCTCTAATAAAAAAGAAGGATATAATATTAAGTCAGGTATGATTTATACTGTTTTACTAACAACAAAAATTTAGTAAAGGCATAAAAATCTTATGAAGTAACTTCTATAAAAATTTATATTAGTTTTTTATATATATTTGATTACTTATTCTAAACATTTACTGCTCCCAGTATTTATATTTATATTAATTCTTTCTTATTTACATTTTTTTCAGCTTTATAGAGATGATTGCGTATTTAGTGCTTAGTATCTAGTCCCTTATAAAGGTTATATCAGTCACATCCATTGTTATAATCATATTCATCAATATCAAGTTTAACAAATAAGGGGAGGAAAAAGAATTTTTTTATTTTTAAATATGAAATTTCTTAAAAGTAAAAGTTCAAAAAAACTCTCTCAGCATACAAATAAAACTTGTAAAATTGATTTTTTTTTAATCTTTTTTTACAGATTGTTCGTAACTTACTGTCAGTAGAAAACATTTTAAAAGTATGCAAAGTCTTTTAGAGGTCACAGAAGTCTTAGATTAACATTATAATGGGATGAAAAGATTGACATGGAAAACATATTATTCTCCAAATTTTAATTTTAAAATTTCCATGGAAAATATTACTTATGAGACGATTTAATTTGTAAGATGACAATTTTAGAAACCGTTTTCAGATTTAAAAAAATTAAAGTTAAAGAATTTCTAATTATATTTTAAGGATTAATTGATATGTGGACTTGGATTAATGAGATTAAAGAAGGCAAAACACAATGAAGTAGTTCAATACAATATTTAAAAACCATAGAAGAAATAGATTATAACAAACAGAAGTATGTAATAAATAGAAGTAATTAGTGCAGCTGAAACTTGAATCTGGTTTCAGAAAACATTTTCTAAAGCTGAGTACGAGAACAAATTTAACTTATTGCCTTTACGTCTTCCAAATAATGTGTGCCAGCATTTGTTAATACATAAATTATATGCTTTTTTTACATTATTATCTCATTAATGACACACTTTTATTTGAACTGATATACTTCATTATTTTAAAATTAGAATTTATAATCAATTTTTCAGGAACTTCCTGATATATTAGAGTTTTCAAATCATATACATTTGAAAAATGATAGTAATCTATTTCAAGATTTCAAGAAATTACTTATCAATTAAATAATTAATTTAATTTAATTTTTGATTTCAAAGGAATAGCTCCAACTGGTGATGAATTTGGGAACGAGGAATTATTTCAAGATTCTATGACACTCATATTATTTGAATATAAATTAAGATTTAAAAGCAGAAAATATTTGAATGAAAAAAATCTTATGAATAGTATTAATTTTTTTTTCCTTAAAAACTATTTTTATTGTATTAACTTTAAAGTTGAATTTCACTTAAGATTTTTAAAAATTGTATTGTTTTATTTTTGTTTGTTTTTAATTCAAAAAATATGTATGAAATGAAACTACTTACCACTTTTAATCATATCAAAAGCCTTTTGCAAACCACCTAAAGAAAGAAACCAACGAAAAGTGTTAATATATTATCCATAGTAAAAGTAAAACTGAAGTAATATTTTTCAATAATAAAAGCTTGATTTGCTATAATTTTATATATGCACACATTTTTCATGCAATAGATCTCAACCTGGGTTTGCTACTTATACTTATGACTTTTGTACATCATTACTGCTTTCATAATTATGTGAAAATTTCCTTATTTATATAATAAAGATGTGATTCTTTATTCCTATGTTGTTATTATTCATTATTTTAAGTCTTATTCATAATAAATTTCAAACTGGACAATTTAAAACAGAATAAAAGAATTTGTGTTAAAGGGGAAAAAAATCAACAGAATGCGCAATAAATTATTCTTTTAGTTATTGTAAACAAAAACTATATTAAAATTAGAGCCATTGTCTTTTTTAAAGTACTTTGTACATATTTAATTACTCCATAAAAATAGATTACTAATGATTGTTGAATATTATAACTATTGGAATTCTTCAGTATACATCTAGATGGTATCTATATAAAAAATATATTAGCTAATACCATTTATAGCCTAAAATTGATTTAAATGAAGTGAAATACTTAAAATGAGGTTCTTGCAGCCTTAAAAATTAACTTTTAAAGTTCAAATCAAAATTTAATTTTACTTTGTATTTTAGTTTTATGCAGATTGCATGCTACATCTTGTACATTATGTTCAGTAAGTACATGTATATATTTTTAAGAATTCTCGGCTACTATTTCCTTCTATCTTGAGTTTCACAGAAAGAAAAAGAGATTTACAGATGATTAATGCTGCATGAGTGAATCATTGAGCCTCGACAAGGGCAACCATTTAGCAGTTAAGAAAATTTTGTGGCAAAAATGAAGGTTCTAGAAATTATAAATCAATCTTTATCAAAAACAGAGATCTATAGATATTTTTGGCAATTTCCAAGAAACGCCGCACACGGTGGGAAAACTGTTAATATCCAAGGTGATCGAGCTCTCAGCTGTTATTATTATTCATTATTAAAATTTAGAAATATTAATTTTTTAGTTAGTGCTGTTAATTTATACAAGAGTTTTTTTCTCAAATGTATCTCCACTTTATTTCTGCTACCTGTGCCTTATAATTTTTGTGATATAAAATATCCTTTTCCATTATTCATTTAGTTGGATTACATTCATCACAACTACTGGAAGCTTTTCTATAAATATATATTTAATAGTGTTGAAAAATAAATACATGATGCTTAATAGGCTTAATTTCGAATCTATTTGTTGTAAAAAAAAAACCTATGCCAATGACCCTGCACTCGACACAAAAACTCAAAAAAACATTTTATAACTTGGGAAATCTTTTTAACTTTAATACTTTTCACCTTTACTATCATCACTTAAACTTTAAGAGTCTTAAATTAACTATACATGAACAACTAAAAGTTTAACTTACTCCTAAATCCAGCTATAAGAAAAATAATAATAATATTGGGTGGAGGAGGGTTGTGTGAGTAAATATATATTATTTTAGTCATACGTTTATATAATGTTATAAGTATTTATATAAGTATTTTTTGAACATTTGAAAGGTGTTAAATTTTTATTTTATATTAAATAGTGTATCCTGGATTTGTAATTTCATAGGTTTCCTGTGATTTAAATTTAATGAGTTTACATAAATACAAATGATAACAATTTCTGTTCTTCTTATTCTTTCTTGTTAATCCAGTTAAATTATTTATTATAAATTACTAAGCGATAGTTCAAAAAGATTTATTTTAAATTAAAATACCTTATTTATTTTATGTCTCAGAAATATAAATTATTAATTTTTATGTTAAAATATTTATACTCCTTTCCAGCTATTTTTTTTTCTAGGTCACTTAACAGTTTTTTAAGTTCAAGTCTTGTTTTGAAACTTTAAATCAACCTATCTAGAACTTTTTTATTTTAATCATTTCCATCATTATATATTTCTATGTCTTTTAAAAAGTATGCATTTGTATTTAATTACAGACTTCGAACCTCCGCATTTCTTCACATCTTTAATAGAATGAACTAAAAGGTGATCTTTCTGATAAAAATTCTTATTCAAGTTCAGTCTGCATTTGATTTCGTTGAGCAAGAACAAGACCTTTTCGAACAAATTGATACTTCAAATAAATTACAAAAAAGACAGAAAATTCAAAATTTTATAATGAATTTTTAATTGTGAATATTTTTCTCTTAATTTTGCTGTTTACATCTGTTATAGATCTCTCATATCTTTCCAATTCGCATTTAAAGATATATTTTAACTTCCTATCAAATTTGAGTCATGCTTTAATATAATTAATCGACCGGACTTTCACCTACATGTTATTGTCCAAAATAATCATTGTAGCGAATACTGTGCTAAAAACTGTAATTACCTGAAAAATGTTTCCCAATCCGGATAATAATTTATTTAGAGCTTAAGTCATTATAAATTAAGCAAAATAATGCAAAAATTGATGAAATTATAAAGAAAAATTTACTTTGAAACTATTAATACCTGTATTTGCTTTCTAAATAATATCTCAACCGGAAATAAAATTTATAAAGAACCCAAATTTTAATAAATAATAAAAGTAGCAGGATTATAAATGATATAAATAATTATGTACTTACCCATCATGTTATCTGGAATACGAAACATAAATTAAAAACTAAATGATTTAATTCAAAAATTATTTACATTCTCCTTTAAAAAATGCATATTCTAAAAAGATGAAACATTTAAAATCTAAAACTAGTTTTTAATTTCGAAATATAAATTAATCAATACTGATTTTTTGTACATGATTTTTAATTGCAACTAAGTCTGAAACTTCATGAAATTTTATCGTAAAATTTAAAGTTTTCATCCAAAAATAATTACATTTAAATATTTTACTTTAAAAACCGCATACCAAGTATTCCAAGCAATTTTTAAAGTATAAATTATGATCCAAAAATCAACATACACGAGCATTTAAAAACAACTCTTTAATACATTAAAATGGATGCCACTATTAATATACGAATGTAGAAAGATACGCATTACATTTACGAATCACAATACTATTGCAGAGTTGTTCAGTTTTTTCCAAATATTGATTAATAAAAACCATCTGTATGCACATAACCATTACTTTATTGAGGAACTTAAAATTACTCACTAGATTAATACAGAAATTATTTTTTCTAATAATATATGCTTCAGTTCTAATGCATGTAAAGAGATGAAAAGTTCACTCTTTGGATATTAACTGTGATTCAATTTTATTATACACTAGCCGCCTTTGGCGACCAGCTGGTTCGCCATGAGTAAAGCGTTCTACAATCTTCAATTAAATCACATATTCATTAGCCTTGAAGTAATTCCGGGCATTGATTGACCTGAAATTAAAATTTTCTTTAAGATGATGGACGGAAAGTTCTAAAAATACACCTTTTCCTAATAATATTCTTTAATTTTATAAATCAGTCAGTTTTAACCATCGGTTATGCTTCGAAAATATTAAGAAAAATTTCGATGATGTTGCCAAAATATTAAATATGTTTTTTAAAGAAAGCGAGAAAGGAAAAAAAAGTATTAAATTAATGATACAGATATTGCAAACGATTACATAAATATGCCATTAAATCGGGATTTCAATGCATATCCTGTCTAAATTCAATCAGGTTTACCGTAAATAAAGAAGATTTATTGAGTTAATGATATAGATATTGCAAACGATTGTAGAAACCTTTGCTTTGCATTTATTTTTTAAAGAAAATATCACATTTTATATTTCTTTTATTTTATCCAGTCACGTGCTGAAAGTTGCATTTCTGTAGATTTATTTTGCGATGATAATTTTTTTTATTTGAACTGCCGGCATTCTATTTTATCTAGTCACGTGCTAAAAAAACATGGTTAAAATATTTCTTTAAAAATTCGTTACAAATAGAAGCTTGATTTATACATTAAAACGCTGATACCATTAGAAAGCTAATTTTTTTAATCTTTAAATTGATGTTAAAATCATTTTTGTCCAATAATAATTTCGGAAGTTATAGCGGAAAAACGTCGGAATTTCGCTTAAATTTTAATTCATTCAAATTCTAATTAAAAATTCGAAAAAAGGGCTCCAAGGTGCACATTCCGGACCTCCAAGGTATACACGTACCAAATTTGGTAGCTGTAGGTTCAACGGTCTGGCCTGTAGAGCGCCAACACACACACACACACATACATTGAGCTTTATTATAATTATAGATTAATCTTTCTTGGTTCATTTACAATATAATACTTTATATTAATTTAAAATATTCATTATTTTACTTATTTATAAATAAAATCATGACTGTATTCGACTAACGAATTTAGAATAAATTATATTATATTAAATCTAGTCAAATCATATTAAATCTTATAATAACCCTTGATGTCTATGACATTTGTCATTGGCATTCAAGTCGAGTAATTTTAAAACCTTTAAAATTGGTATATTCATTGCATAAATATATGTAAAGACTTATCCCACCGGTTCGACAGTAATATTCAAATTAGACCCATGAGTCCAAACGCCTTCAAACAATGTAACACTACCTCAGACTCGAGAACAGCTGGCCTTTATTAAAACCGATGCAGGCCAAGATGTGGGCAGGAGCAGCGTGAGTCGCATTGCATTTTGGACACAGATGCTAACATTTGTGGCCAGTCAAGTGACATTACACACGGGTGTGTCCACTTCGAAATCTAGTGACAATTGTCTGATCGCATCTGTTGCTAGCCCCACTTAAAACTGCACCAGGGCGACTTTCCTCATATCATCTATGTACGGGGAACCTCCTACAAGTAGAAAATATATCTTGCTTGAAACGCGTGACGATTTCTGAAAAAGTAAAGTAGCCACCATGTGCAATATCCTTATGGCTGCCCTCTCGAGCCAGACCATCAGCAATTTCATTTCCGTGTACATTCACATGCGGCGGTACCACGGAAAGGTGATCTTAACATTGGCAATCAAGCGATTCAAAATCTTTACGATGAATCTAGTTGTGCTGTCCCCGTGCCTCCCCCATTCTGTTAAATGCTGGATGGAGCTTTGGCAGTCACTCGGACTCCAAATGTCAGGGGAAACTCTCTCACTTATACAAAATTTCAAAGCCTCCTCAATAGATATTAGTTCCGAACTGAACTCTGAGCAGTTGTCGAGGTTCCTTATGCAGATCCCAATGCCGTTTTCCTTTTTAAGAAAACTCCCACTACTCTAAATAGCGCCTTTACCCATGCTGCCGTCAGTATAGATCTATACCACATCACAAGGGATTTTATTCATAGTTTCCAAAGCAAGTTGTCTTAGATATTCCGGGTAATGTGTGCTCTTGTTAGCGCATGAGCTTAATTTGGTCTTGAAAAAGACTTGACCATAGAATGAATTAGCAACATCCTTACCACAGGATAGTGAGACGTATTCTATTTTATTATGCAGCCAGCCCTCACTTGTATAAATGAACCTCTCTAATGGAGTCAATCCCATGATATCATGGTGTTTTAAGATGTGACTATCCAGTTTATTTACCTTCTGAGATTTCTTCATATGAACAAAACATATTACATACAATTTTCTTCCCCTTTTTTTATAATATAGGAAAACTGTGGAATTAAATAGCTGATGAAACAAAGAACACAGTCTTAATTTCATTGTTAGAATGAAAAATTGCTGAAATTATTGAAAACTCAGATTAAAAAAATTATAATATTTAGAGCGTATGAAAATTCTGAAAAAATGCGTTCTATTCAAATTGATCTCAGAAATGATATTGTGGATTTAAATATATGAATACAGATTCGCTTAGTAATAATTCCTTTTTATTTCTACATCAAATCGCACATAAAAATGATTAATAAGAGCTCAATATTAAGTATTAACACTTTATTTTTGAATTTTCAAATCTATTAAATTATTTTACTGAGATAAAGGGATAAACCTATGATAACTTTTTTTTACATTTCCTATTAGGTGGTTTGTTAATGAGGCATGAAGAAAAAATGCTTGACTTAGGAAATGGAGGAATCTTGACTTCGAAACATGATTCCACCAATTATCCGTTAAGTATATGGGCATTGGAGCATGTTAAGTTTAGTATTGAAAATCACATATCTTCCCACTGGTGTGACGTAAAAGTTTGAAATCTATTTGACAGATCCATATGTCGTCTTCAAGATCTGACGAATGGAGAAATGATGCGGTTAATATAAACTATTTAAATTAAGAATGATTTATAAGAAATCATATCAATTAAAATGTGATGAAGCGTTTGCCTTAAAATAAAATTTTTATACTTTAATAAAAAAAAATAAAAAATACTTATTAAAATTAGATTTTTGTATTTGCCAGCGTTTCTATTAATAGCTATTAATAAAAAACAGTAATAAATATAGAAATTTAATTTTAATGAGTATTTTTATTGAAGTTGATTTAACACTTATTCAAATTAAATTTTTATATTTTTTAGTTTTTTTTATTAATAACGGTTCAAATTAACTCGGGCATTGGAATCATAATAATACTAAATAAATTTGAAATGCAAAGATGTAATTTGTTTACTGTTTCCCAATTCCAAAAAGGAAAATTTAAGCATTAACATTCCGAAGTTGGATTTTAGAGTACATATTTAGTGTTTTTATTGAAATTTTACGAACTTATACGAATAAATCAAAGCAAAAAAAGTTACAATAAAAAAGAACACGCAATTGTTTTCAATTATCTGCCTGATAAAAAAATTTATAGATAATTACGTATAGTGACAACAAAAAGCGTATAAATTCAAGGACAAAAAAGTCAATGTATGACAATTGGTGTTGATAAACAAGAGATAGTGACAGTTTATATCGTCATTTTTTTCATCAGTTAATGATTTTTTTACTATCCATTAGAAGATTGAAATTATTTCTAAAATTTAATAACCTAAAATTGATTTAAATATTATTTAAAAATACTTTATTAAAATCGTCCATTGAGTCCCTTCATTGCTGTTTATATAACATAACTTTTTTCTGCTTGAAGAAATAAAATGCATAACTTTAGTCGTTTTTTACATGTTGGAAAAAATGCTAGAATTTTAAATTTTTTTAGATAATTGTTTTCCGGAAAATTTAAATAAAATAATAACCAAACGAAGATCATTTTAAATTTACATGATTTATAATCTTAATGAAAGTCAATTTTCTAAATACATATAAAAAAATTATGAAAAAATTGCCTAAAACAAATGGCACTTACCAATTATTTTTGTCATACAAACTCCAATGAAAATGAAGTATATTGAACTTAAATGATTTTCTCATAAATGAACTTTTAAAAAACATGTTTGAAATATTGAATTCATTAGAGCGTGAGGATTAAAAATATTTAAATAGCAAATTAATTTTTGAATGAAATATCACTTTTTACGTTTATAGTAAAAGTAAATATTTTAATTAAAACATTAGAAAATACAACATAAAATAAACATTATAATGTATAATGAAGTATTAAAAGAAATAGATAAGACTATTGTATTCACTTAATGAGTTATTTTTGGAATATTTTTGAATGGGAATTATATAAAATATTTGTAACTTTTATCACTTTCCTTTAATTTTTTATGGGTTAATTATAAGAAATATGAAAACATTTATATTTAATACCGTCAATTACTTATCTATATCTATATCTTCTATACTCTATACTTATAATAAAGCTCAATGTGTGTGTGTGTGTGTGTGTGTGTGTGTGTGTGTGTGTGTGTGTGT
>JAPMOQ010009156.1:0-15936 GCA_026543055.1 Argiope trifasciata
GGGGGGGTTACATTCATTGATCTCACAGATAGAACAGGGGAAGAACAACCATGCCTGTACTGGGACGCGAACCCATGACGTCCATATTATGAAGAAGACGTGCTACCTCTATTCCAGGACGCCAGTGCACAGTGCTTTTGGACATATCGACTTGTCGCACCGAAGTTCATGGACTTGCTTCGAATATTTATTTCACTTTCTGAAAATTAGCTGACTGGTGGTCAGGTTTCGGGTTCGGAGTCGGAGGGTTTTAGGTTCGAGACTCGATTCCACCGAAGAACCGTCGTGGGAGGGTCTATCTTGCACATTAAATCTGTCAAGAGAAACGTCCTCCCGCTGGTATGTTGTGGTGAGGAGAGGGGGTGCCGCTTCAGGTGTCGTCCTCGTCATCTGACTGTGGTTCGAAATGGTGAGGTCCATCCCAAAAATAGCCCTCGTGTGGCTTTAAAACGGGACGTTAATATCTCAACTCAACTAAACTAAACCGAAAATTAGCTTCCGTCCAAGCATGCATCACTTTTTTTCCCCTCGATAGCACACTGTCCAGCACAGCGCTGCTCCCCTTAAATCATCCGCACATTATTTTAATCGTCAAGCCATTTGTGCTGTAGTGATTGCCAGATTTTTTTCCTCACAGCCGATGTTGATTGCAATTTATGATAAGTCAGCACCATGGAAATGTTCATTCGAAAATTTGCTTATTTCAGTGCTGGTGCTGGGGAGCAGCGATTACGTACAGTGCACAGTAATTGCTTAGCGAGTAACGCGCGATCCATTCGTATTTAACTTGTTTTCTAGTCTTATAAGAAGCGATGGGAATTTGCATAGCGTCTTGCACACACGCTTTTTCTCTCATTGGTTGGCACAAAGTTGCATAGTATCTTGCACATCCGCTTTTTCTCTCCTTGGTTGCCACAAAATTGCATAGCGGCTTGCACATCCGCTTTTTCTCTCCTTGATTGCCACAAAATTGCATAGCGTCTTGCACATCCGCTTTTTCTCTCATTGGTTGGCACAAATTTGCATAGCGTCTTGCACATCCGCTTTTTCTCTCATTGGTTGGCACAAGTTTGCATAGCGTCTTGCACACACGCTTTTTCTCTCTTTGGTTGGCACAAGTTTGCATAGCGTCTTGCACACACGCTTTTTCTCTCTTTGGTTGGCACAAAGTTGCATAGTATCTTGCACATCCGCTTTTTCTGACCTTGGTTGCCACAAATTTGCATAGTATCTTGCACATCCGCTTTTTCTCTCCTTGGTTGTCACAAATTTACATAGTATCTTGCACACCGGCTTTTTCTCTCCTTGGCTGCAACAAATTTGCATAGTACCATATTTATGCGAATCTAATGCACATCTCCATTTAAAAACTTTAAATAATAAAAAAATTGTTTGTCGGCGAATGTAATGCGCATCAATGGTATGAGGAATGTATTGAAACTTATTTAATTTTGAATTCTTATTTTATACTTTTGAATACTACATTTGGCCAAAAACGATGCGCATTCGATTCGCGTAGATACGGTATCTTGCACACCCGCTTTTTCTCTCATTGGTTGCCGCAAATTTGCATGGTCATCTAGGGAAGCTACCATGTCGTGCAATAATCGCATTCATCGTAATTTGGAATGCAAACTATTGAATTTACAATTAATATTTTTCGTGTAATCAGACAATGACACTATATCCGGTGACACTACATGTTGTGCATCAAAACACCCGTGTTAAAGAGTTTTATCCGAATCTGTAAATATTTGACTTTGCATACATTGTGAGGTGCCCTGTATTTAGAATAATGAATTACCCATTTAAGAATTCTATTATAGAAAATAATTCTTTATTAAGAATCTACATTTTAATGCTCTAATAAAAAGTTATTTTAAAAATAATTTTCATTCATAAAAAAAATTGCGAAATGTTTTATAACTTGAAAGATAAGCAATGCATTAAACTAACAGAGCGCAAAATCCTGAAATGATAAAAATATTGACTTAATTTTTTTTAAATTTTACAAAAAAATGTCATTATGCCAGAGTTGTAAAATTAGCTGTGTGCATGATTCCGAATACGTCTTTCCTTTACAGGCTGTGTTCCCGCTTCTGCAGAAAGCTGCGACTCAAGGGCCGACCGGAATGAATGTTTCCAAGGCAACAGTGCTCAATATTTCTTCAGCGGGTGGTTCGATCCAATCTCAGTCCAGCGATTTCCACAAACGGCGTTTAGATAGTTTAAGTTACAAGACGAGTAAGGTAAGTATACAAACACGACTGAATTGGATAAGTTCCGATGGTCCTTTTGGAAACTTTCTTCAGTAGGTATCAGAATACAAAAATTAAGAAAATATAGGAATTGAAAATTACATTTCTACATTATTGACTTTTTGAACTGTGAAACAGGGCATGATTTTGTTTTGCGGAGATTTAAGAACTAAAGACCTTATCACACGGTGAAATTTCGCCAGCATTTTTCCGTTTCTACCCTCAAATACGGTCAAGCAAGTTTCATAATCTACAACTTTATCGAACCAGTTCGAAAATGTTATCGGAAATATTGTCCGCAAACGAAATTCAACCAATCATATGAAACTTTGAGGTGACGTCACACAAGTGATGTCACTTTCCTTGTCGTTTGCTGACGGAAAGTGCCTAAGATATCTTGCCGTGTGATAAGGCCTTAACAAGCGAAAGAAATGGAACATTTTCATTACAAAGATTCCAAAAATATTTGTGAAGATTTTAAAAAATTAACCGAAAAAATATGAAATTGTTGGATCCTTCGTATTGTTTTACATGCTGTTAAGGTGTGCTTAACTTGAACAGTTATAAGACGGTCAGCAGGCAGTGCATATGTAGAAAGGTTGAAAAGTGCTATCCGTCCATGGCAAGCACTTGTTCCGACGGGAAAACAACATGCTGCTGTATAGTATTTACAGTGTAGTACTCTGCTGTATAGTATGTATAGCATAATATCTCTTTGTATAGTATTCTGCTGTATAGTATGTATAGTAAAGTATTTCTCTGCATAGTATTCTACTGTATAGTATTTATAGTATAGTATTTCTCTTCTTAATGCGCATGCGTTTGTAGAATTTGGCGGGCTTTTTTTGGCATGCAAAAATTGACTACTTATCATAGATTCATTCCGATTTTTTTTCCTCTTTGTTCTTTCTGATACGAAGTCGTATTTCTTCCCCCATTTTATTTGCCTTTGTAACTAGGCGTGTCCTCTAGCGGCACTAACCAAAACTCAGTCAAAGGCAGTCAACTTCCAGCCGTCAGCAATGCAGCATATTATAATTTTCACGGCCTGTTTAATTGTGTTACTGTTTTGTGTAATTAATATTAAATTGAAATTAAGTGTTTGTGTTCGTGCTCTTAGATAAAATATGTAATTTTTAGAGCTAGCTGCCATTTTGATTATTAGTTTAATCAATCACTTAGTCACACCCTTTTTTTCTGAATTTTTCCAAATTTAGGTATGTTTACCTTTATTTTTTTATTTCACAATGTTTCTTTATGTCAGTATCCATCATTTCAATACAATACAATATGAGGTGAAAAAGAAAATTCACGAACGCCAAAATGCCATTTAATAGCCAAGCATGGAATGCCTGGATATATATTACGTAATTGTGGCAAACACAATTCAATCCCTTTCTGCGTATATCCCGACTTGCTATACGTCTTATAACTGGCCAGAGTAAACCTAGCTTTAATATTTTTTCTTTGAAGATTTTAGTGAATAACCTCTTCTTTATCGTCTTCATTGCTCGATCCATTGCAATCGGTACTTGTAGCAATACGTTATACTATGTTAAATATCCTATGAAAAAAAGCCAGATTTGTTTTTTATCAGTACGGAAAATAGTAGGCAGCTCTATACATTACGAACTAAAGCAAAGGACCGTAAACTTTGGATGGCTATTCAGGAGATTACATTGGAATTTCGACAAATAAAAAATCAAAAAAATCAAAGATTTCTTATGTAAAAATCCTCTTTCATAAGGAGAGGAACTAACAAGTAAATGTCGTCCAAAATAAGAGTACTGCAGAGAATTCACTTAAATGGAAACTACGTTCAATGAGGATTCGTTAAATAAAAATTCTGTCCTTTCGACAGAAATTTTCTGTCCTTAAAGAATTTTTATTCGTTAAATAAAGATTCTTTCCTTTATGTCTCTCCACTAACTCCAGCAATTAAAATAGTAAAGCGATTGCAGATCATTATGCGATTTTGACTCTGAAATTGTAGATTTCATTTTAAATAAGCAATAAATATCTATTTGGAATGAAATCAGTAGACGAAATTGTCTTCTATCCTTCTATGTGCATACGATACTTAAAGCTGCAAGCAATGTTTTAGTAAAAAAGCCCCAAAATTAACACAAGAATTGAATTTGCCACCATTCGTGCAGTGTTTGCAACCCAATTAAAAAACCACTTTATAGATGATAGTTCAAGGTTAGTAACAACGGAGCTTTACATGATAGAACAACATGTTTTCATTGTTGAACAAAGGTTCAAATATAATGAAAGTATGGCGTTAAAAAATTTGTGAATTGGCCCCCTAAATCGTGTGATTTAACACTACTGAATTTTTTTTATTCGATTATTTGAAGTCAAAGGTCCATGCCAACAAGCCCGCGTGCACTGAAATTCAAGGTTGCATCAATGAAATTCAGCCACATTTATGCAAAATGGTCACGAAAAATTTCGACAAAAGAGTGCATATGTGCCAGCAAAGCCATGGAGACGATTTGTCCTAGGTGTTATTTTATGCATAAAACTCTGAGTACTTTACGATTGTATAAAAATATGATAATTGAATGAAAAAGATATGTTTTCTATTTAATAATATATTGCGTTAGCATATTCTAACATGCAACGTTCCATTTTTACTAAACCTAAATTATCAGCTGTCAAATGGTTTTTTAATAGCATTGGCAACATTTTACTGCCCGGATGATGGCAAATTCAATTATTGCGTTACATTTTTTGGAACATCCTTTATATTATTCTATTATAAAAATCAGAGATCTACATCATATTTTGGTACGATTCCATTAAGAGTTTACTATCTGTAGATTGGTTAGTTTGTGCGATGTGAGTAAGGCGCAACACAAAGAGCAGGATGGCTTAATTTCACTGTGATATGACCACCAAAATCCTATGCTTCATATCATTGAGGGCTTTTTATATAAATTTCTTAAATTAATAATAAATAATAATAGATCTGATGCAAAAAAAAAATTCATTGCGGTTTTATCAAAAAATGTGAAAAAAAAATTAGAAATATAAATTTAAATATAAATTTTTAAATATTTCATTCACAACGGAAATTGTTTGAATTTCTTTAAACAATAAAAAGCATTTGTATCTAATTATACATATAAATTGTTAAAAATTTAGGAAAATTAAGACAAAATAGGACAATGATCAAATTGGTATCATTAAAAAAAGGCATTTTAAAGTGGCGCAATATTCCGCCCCATTTTTTTCTGATTTATTGCTTAAAAATGTCAATAATAATTTTTAATTCTTTAAAACTTCAAAAAGAACCTATATACCTTCCTCACCCTCTCATGTATATTTAAACCAGAATTCGTAGCTCTGAATCCAGAGGGCCAGTGGAAACCTACACTGATGCGCAAATCCTTTCATTTTTTATAAAAGATCGGGCCTACATACATTACAAACAAAATAATCTTGAAAATCTTATCATTATTCCAAAAAATGGAATTCTCTTGCTGGTAATAATCAAAAATGATAACTCTCTCGAGTCTGTTCATCTTATATTTAATGTATTATCGTCAATTAAGAGAAATAATATAAAAGGGGTTTTTTTTTCATTTATTCCATGCCTCTTCTCTACCCTCTCGAAATTGAAACTTCCAGTCGTCCACTAAGTGTTAATCTCCCCTAAATAACAGTGAGAATCGGTAAAGTATTATGACCACCTCGCTGATACAACAAGATGTAATTGATTTGCAATAAAATTTATATACCCTTGGTCACTCATTGTTCCACAATAATAAAAGAACTCAAACAATGCCAAGAAAACATTCCCAAACCCTATTATATCCTCCGCCAGCTTGAAATGTAGTGTCAATGCAATTGGGACCATGCGTCAGCGCTGTTTTCTCCATATTTGCACCTACATGCAGCTTAAAAGACAATTCATTGCACCATATGTCCCTCTCCTAGTCATCTACAGACTGAGTTTTGTTCTACGGAGACGTCTGCTCATGTTCACGGTAATTAGAAGAAACTTTTGAACAGGTCGGCGATTTCCAGGGCATATATTTTGTAATGTGTGCCAATTCGTTTAGAGATTTTTCAGTTCCTCCTTGATTAAGATTCCCCTTAAAAGGCCATAACACTTACGTCACAGGAAGTCGTGACATCGTCACGAGCGGTTACAAGAGTGGGTATCAATTCGGGGGCCGGGGGAAGAATTTCACCCTCTTCAAGTTTACTAATAAGACACGAACTCTTCCCTTCCCACGCCATTTTTCAGCCAGTGGTCCTTCTGTGTGTGAGCAAACAGGGAACGCTTTTTCTGGTTAGCAAGAAAAGTCATTTGGATTCAATAAAAATCAGGAATAGAAATGCCTATAATCTGTTGTGTTCCAAACTGTAATGGAAATTACAGGAATGGCCGCAAGAGTAAGTGTTTTTGACTTTCCTAAAAATGAAGAGTTTAAAAAGAAACGGTCAAGTGCCATGCATCGTGAAGGATTTTATCCGTCTCTGCATAGTAGGATAAGCTCATTTAATTGTTTTAAAGTAAGGTCAAATGTTTCTAAATGAAAAATCATTTATTCTCACTTTAGAAATTTATCAGCTCAGTAATATCTACCACTCGTGATTTTAATCAAGTACATTATAAAAAATATTTCATAATTTAATGTAAGAATTATTACTGTCAATAATAATTATGTTTTCCATAATTATGTTTGCGTGCTTTGTTTACTATTACATCGATAATTGCGTTTTCGTAGTTAAATTTTTATATAACGTAATGAAAAATACCCGAGAGTAAATAAAGTAAAAATTTCCGTACTTATTATTATATATTGTTTTATGTTAAAATTAAATATTAAAGGAAATCGATAATAATTTCCATTACTGAAGGTTTGTGAATTACATTTTAAAACAAATGATATTGAAAGAGTAACTAATATGTAAACGAATAAGATAACATAATGATAAATGCCTGAGAGTAAACAAAATAAAAATTCTCCATACTTAAATATTATTTTATGTTGTATATTTGTTACTATATTTAAATTAAAGATTAAAGCAAGTCAATATTTACGAATAATTTCTTTTACTGTAGGTCTGTGAATTACATTTTAAAACAAATGATATGGAATGAGAGACCAGTCTATTTGATTAAAAAAATCAGGAAAATTATTAAGAGCCCCTCTTAAATAGCCGAGACTAGTCTCTGGAGTAATTCCATCTCAGATGCCAAATTGTGCCTTTCACATGTTATCTTCAACGTTTCATAGAGAAAATACCGAAATAGAAAATATCAAATTGGAGCAGCAATATATAGAGAAAGTTCTCCTGAAAAGTATAACAGAAAAAAAAATGCGATGAAACAACAGAATTTTAAAATCTGAAGAACTAAAGTAGCGCATTTCGTTAGTAAATTTGAAACATTTCTCGAATATCATTCATAAATGAATTTTTATTTTTTTATTTTTGAGTATTGAATTAAGTTCTGGTACTAAAGTTGCGGTGTCTGCTGTATTACAGGATTTATTATAGGTTTCAGCTTTTGTTGGAAAAACAAACCTGTCAAGTATTCCAAATCTTTACTAATAAAAGTCAATAACATCAACAATTTAAATGAAATATTAGAGCATCAGCCAGAAAGGAAGACAAATAACTCATTGCTGAATTCGGATATTATTTCCCAGATTCATGGTTTCATCGATAATTTAATATAACCCAAGAAATTTTAACCAATGTTATGGCATTTATTAAAGAGCAATCTGCCGTGCTTATTCAAAATGAAAATAGTAAAAGGTACTCCAATGAAATGATGATATTCTGCTCATTGTTTTATTCAATGGTACCACATGCATATAAATTTGTCAGAATGTCTGGCTATATTTTGCTACCCCATCCTGTGACTTTGGGAAATATATGCATACCTTTCAGCACTTACCCTCAGTCAGAGTAGAACGAATTGCATTTCTTAAGGTGCATAAAGCAGAAATTTGATATTTTTTGAAGCGTCAATAGAATAGAATAATTTTTCGTGAAATATTGCTTTTATTAATTTCTAGGAGTTGACGCACTACAAATAATCATACAACCATTTTTATATGGAGTTATCTTGAAATTAATCAACAAAAACATTGCAAATGTATTTTCATATTACAATTTAAAAATTTATGTACCATATGTGAAGAAGTATGTTGAAATGTTCAAATCAAAAACATTTCGCTGTCGATATGATTTTTATGAACGAAGAACTATGGCGAATGCATTTCAGGAGATAAACCAGAAAATGTTTATCGATTGGTAATTTGGTCTGAAGTCAATGCGTGATCGAATAATTAAACGAAAAGCTCTTCTAAAAGGAAATAAAACTTAATAAATTTAGTAATGGTAAAATATATAATTGAATAAGAAAATTCTTCTAATGTTCAAAGAGTTATTTGATATTTTTTGAATTGTCAATAGAATCTAATACTGTTTCGGGAAATATTGCTTTCTAGGAGTTGACGCACAGCAAATAATCATAAAATCATTTTTGTATGGAATTGTATTGAATTTCATCAACAATTTTTTGTTTACTTATTTTTGTTGCAAAATGATTAGTTTTAAATCTAAGGGAGATACATCTACTGGGAAACCTGCCATGCACATAAAGCAAGAAATGTAATGCGCGCCAAGCGCCGTACCTCAATGTTGATGTGGAAAGCAACTGCATTTTAATTACTAATGGATTCTTAAATATATTTGTATTAAATTGCATTATATGGGTGTATATGAAACGATATTAACAAGTGAAAAGTAATTTCACCTAACTCTCTAGCTCGCAGAGATATAACGTAAAGGGAATGAAGTGTCACCGCTCTTTGTCACGTCGCTCACGCTCACGTCACGGAACACCGCAGAGGCCTTGTTATAGGGGGTCGTGCCTTAACTTGACGTACTGTAGTTCTTACGTTGGACTGAGCAATTCTAGAGAGTATCCTTTCCGATCGAACATTCAATAGTCTGTTACGAACATAAGCCTGGAATTGAGAAGGGGTTTTTCGTTTAACATTCCACTCTTTAAACATGAAAGATGTTGATCTCGAATATTTAACAAGTGTAGTCCTTATGAATATACTATTTCTGGCGCTTGGTGCGCCTGTGATTATTCTGCATTCAAACTATATTTAACTTCCGTTAAATTAAAAAATTTGTCCATTTTTTTGCAATTAACACTGTGTAATGCATACCTCACTTTTTATGTATTCATTTTTTATAACTGTCACTCCATTTAGCGGTACTAACATGAAGTTATGACCAATATGCGTATTTATGCCAAGTGGTCAATATAATTTAGCCTCTCAGTGTGTATTTCTACCAAAGTTAAGTTCTGAATTCAGTGTTGTACTATTAGAATAGATTTTTTTTATCTTGAAAACTTTTCCTTTATCCTAAAACAACATTTATGAATATATTTACCATATATTTGGTGAGTTATTGTCAACTAAAGTCATATATTAGAGATTTAATCGTTTATTCCATGCTTTTTGGTTATTTTCCCGAAATTGAAATTTCTTATCTTGACTAATTATGATGAAGGGGAAAAAAGGGAAAAAGAAATAATTTCAAGAAAGAAATGGTCACCTTTTTGTAGTAAGCAAAAAAAAATTTATTGGGAAGAATGGCGGTTTTTTTTTCTATGTCAGAACATGATGTTATTTTGGTTTAAGATTGTTTTTTTTTTGAAGCCTCAAAATGCGTATGCAGCAAACTGGCAATTTATCGCTTTTAGGGTTATTAGAAAATAACGCTGAGAAGTTGTCACATTTGGCGATTTATCTACAACTAAAGCTTTGACTTGATTTCCAAATTATTCATTCTCTAAATTCTTACAAATTGTCTCTATTAATTCAAGTCATCAACAAATTTCAAACAATCACGAGACTATCAGATTATGCATGCGTCGATATTTAGAAAAATGATGTGTCCCCCCCCCCTTCTCAAAATCAGTGAAGTTCCAAAACTTTGTTTGCCAGCTAGAAAAATTGAAAATGAAAGTTTAAAAAAATTATCATTATATAGATGTATACAAAAAACGATAGAGACCGACCGACTGAGAAGTCTCGTAATTATTTCAAACTGGTTTAAACTGTTAATGACTTAAATGAATTAAGACAAATAATGACTTCAAGAATAATAAGTTCTCGCTTGATCACTTGAAATTTGCGTTTTTAGATTTCATTTTCTTTTATGCTTTCGTTTTCGCTTTCATTTTTATTAATTAGAGACGAGATTACGCGCGATATATTTATTTCCTTTCTTTCAGTCATGGTATTCGCGAAATGTTGATCATTGTTAACCCGCCAAGAACTAAGAACTACGATTCTGGAGCATACATCGGAGAACATACCTTCATTCTTCCTCCAGTCCGTATAATTTCAACTCATATTTAACAACTTTCAAAGAAAAGTTAAATTAGTCAACGCAATTCGTCATAAATCAATCAGTGTTAAAAAAAATCCATGAAATGTGGTCATTTTCGCTAATTCTCAATGAACATCTTAATTGAGTACTTTATTTCTTTTACCAGGCAGCCTTGAATATGGCAATGAAAGTGATTTCTCTGACTATAAAGGAACAAGATGTCCTGGTGGTGAACATGTGTCCTGGCTGGGTGAAGACGGACATGGGAAGCGAGGCTGCCGAATTAGAAATATCTGAAAGCGTCTCTGCCATGTTGAACACCCTTTCGCGACTCAATGAACAGCATCACGGCACTTTCGTGGACCGAAACGGAGAAACAATCCCGTACTAATTTGCCTGTACTGATTATTATTAGTGTTCTTTTTCATGAAATCTGAAGTGGCACTGTGACACCATAAATTTATAAAAAATGATTTGTAATAAAATATCTCTGAATTTATATCATAAAAATAACGTAATGTAGTCAATAATGTTTATAAAATATGATTTTGATAAGTTTATAAAACATGAATTACCAATTGACTCATAAGTGAAAAAAATATAATGGAGTCAATAAATAGTCAAAAATATCATGTAGTCAATAAGTCTATGAAATATGATTTTGATAAGTTTAGAAAAGATGATGTAGTCAATAAGTTTATGAAATATTATTTTGATAAGTTTAGAAAAGATGATGTAATCAATAGGTTTATGAAATATGATTTTGATAAGTTGATAAAATATGATATACCAACTGACTCCATAAATTTATAAAATGTGATATGCCAATTGATTCCATACGTTTATAAAATGTGATATACCAACTGACCCCTTGAATTTATTTAAAAAATGCTTTGCAATAAAATGTCTCTAAATTGATATCATATTTAATTTATATAATAAAACTTACCAAATGCAGTCAAAATCAAGAGGGAAATCAGAGATATCAAAATAAAAAAAATTTGTAAAAATGAATTTGTTCGCAATTTTGCATTCGCAAAAATCACAAAAAATCAACAACAAAAAATTAAAAAGTATTTGAATGCGATAAAGTTGTCTTATAAATTATATTTTAACCTCTTAATCGTCATGCCCATGCATCCGTCGTATGGGCATCAAATTAACAATTCTGAAAATTATATGCTGATTCTAAAATATTCAAAGACGCTATAATTCGAGACAAAAATTACATGTAATTCACAAATGTCTGAATTATTTTAAAGATTCAACAAGAGAGTAATATACTCCAGAAGTGGAAAAGTACCATCTAATTAGATTACTGAAAAAAATAAAACAGTTCATCAAAGGATTAACATCGATCTCTTATTCCCAGCAAATTGTAAAAAGCAATTAACTAATACGGAGCCGTCTTCTCTAGAAAGGTTCCGGGTGTAAAAAAACATTTGGGTCCTAAATTTTTTACAAAGTAAACATTTAAAAAAATCTATTCAATAAATGAAAGGTTTGCTGCAAAAAAGAGGTAGTTCCAAGTTTGTAGAAAACTGTAAAAAACGTTTAAAAATTCTAAATTATATGAAGATTTCCGTTTGATCAATATTTTTATTAGCCCAACATATGACACATTTCATACTTTCCAGATGACGTGGCACATGTTAGAATATTGGAGCTACCTCTTTCCCTCAACCACATAGATGGTCTGTCTACTTCTGTGAAAAAAAAACCTAACAAAATATACATGCAAAAAAGCATAATACATGCGTGAATTTTGGTTTTTTGTTGTTTTGAGGTGTATATATACATATGAGGGGGGGGGGGCTGTGATGACCAAGCAATAATGAGTCCAGATGATACTTTAAAATTTAATGGATGACAAAGAAGTTAAATTAATGATGAACAAATGGTGATTACTTTACAGAATGGAATGGATGTCAAAGTTCGTCTATTAACATACGAGCTCGTCTTTTAACAATACGTCGTAATTTCGTCTTCCGTCTTTACGCATACGTCTACGGTTGTTTTTGAACGTCGTTATCATGCCTCGTCCAGACATGAGCTGCACTTTGCTCACGTTTTCTCCGCCAGAGGGCTGCTTAGTGGCGGGAAGGTCACAGGCGTCACTCAATGGCGAGAAGTGAGGTCACAGGCGACGCTCAATGGCGGGAAGTGATATCTGGCACTACATATATATATATGAAAGTTTCATGCCCTAAGAGACATTTCTGTAATGTAAAAATTTCGCTTTATTCCCTCCCGGGTGGCATGCTCTATGTACAAGAAGAGAGGACGAACTGACGTCCGTTCATAAGCGAGACAAGAACAGAAGAGCGAAAACAAAAATGCCAAAAATTACTATCCCCAATGGTTACATACTGTCAGATTCTCATAGGAAGTTATTTGCACTTGTCGATATAGGTAAGGGAAATTTAGAGATTTTTTAAAATAATTCACTTAACTTGGCAGATTTTTATCCCTTCACTAGAAGCGTGTGTAAGTGTGTGTTAAAGGAGTTTTACAGAACCAGTATATAGCATTTATTAAATAAAAAAAGATGGAATTGAATCAGAAAATAAGAGAACATTTTAGAATTATGTTAATATGGTTTAAATTAAGATAGAACTTTGGAAATTAATTCGGATTTGTTGTTGTGTCTAAGGGCACTTGTCACTGACAAGCCCGCAGACTAAAGAGCCATTGCAATTTAATCCGAATTATACGTCTCAATCTTTTTTTTTTTTCAGTAGCGCCATATAGGGCCAAGAGTACGACTTAACTGCCCAAGCGTCACAACCGCTTTTGCAGGACAGGCTTCATTCATATATTCCATTCACTCAACCACAGATCGCAATTTAGACTGGATCAGAGAACGTTAATCTCTGAATCAGTACTTCCCCCCCCCTCAGTGCTATTACTCTCGACATGGGTGACTCAGTGACCACGATAGATGTATGCGTACACCAGTCACCACACACGCGGAGATTCTTCAGTCGGTGGAATTCGAACCCTCAGCCTAAGTGATGCGAGTCCAACGCCCTACCAACTAAGTAATAACGCTAAATTGGCATGATGCTCAAATAATGTTAAATTTACACCTATGTCATCTTTCATGTTAAATCGGTGAAACATCTCTTGCGAAGTCTTACTAGTCACTGAAATATCTGCGGAGTTTTCATGACCAACATTTATTTGAGCTTGGATTTTCAGCTTTTCAAGTTCGTGTTCACGTTCCTCTTTCCGCAATCGCTCGTTTATTTCTTCTTCCTCTTTCCGCAATCGCTCTTCTCTTTCATTTCGTCTCCCCTCCTCCATCCGCAATCGCTCGTTTTGTTTTTCTGCTTCTGCTATATGTCTGTCCTCAATGATACTATCTAACATTACTTTGGCATCTTCCTCATCGAAATCATTGCTTTTTAAAGTCAGATCTTTAATTTTGGGTTTCGTCATGTCTGCTTCAACAGTTACGCCGAATTGATTCGCGAGAGCAATTAAATCTTCTTTTTTGCCTTTTAGTAAGAAAGACATTTTGAAAGTAAAAGGGGCTTGGTGCCAATCAAAGAACTGTATTAATTTTGAAATTTATCCGAAATTCTCTATACTTCAGCGTGTTTAAATAAAAGTCAATTTAAATTAGTTTTGCTTTAAGCTTGAAATTAAAAATTAATCTTTGGGTAATTTAAAACCAATTAATTAAAACCAGATCTTAAAATGCACAAAATATTTTTACACAACTGAATTAAAGGTTGAAAAAATAACACTTAATAACTTTCAAAATAATGCTTGGCAATAAATATACTGTAAAGTAAGAAAACCCAAAATTACATCAAAAATACTGTATGAATTTAAACAATACACAAAGTAAATAAATTATCTTCAGTATTAATATATAAAAGTATTTGTACCATTGGAGTTCCCTAATATAAAATGCTATTAAAATGAATAGTAAATAAAATACTTTATTACAAAACCATGAGTAACTTTCAGCAATGGAAAAAATATATATATTCAAAATAACTTTATGCGTTTATTTTTTTTTTTAGATGTAAGCTTCGCATGAAAAAAAATTAAATTCTAAATATTTCAATTGTTAATTTGAAGTATATATGCACAATTAGTAAAAAAAATACAGCAAACAAATGCTATTAAATTTGAGTTAAATATTGAAGACGTATTATCCTTTAAAAAAAACTTCATAAAAATAAATAACGTTCATAGAATTGAAAACAAAAGTGCACACTTTGTACGATCAAAAGATGGGATATGCTGAGTCATAACTCTTAAAAGAAAATAAATCAGAACATTTTTTCGTAGCGCGAAAAGAAAAAATAAAAAGGAATATACATTCAATACTTGTTATGACTCATCGCTTAGGAGCGGTTGATATTAAGACTACTTTGGCGCGTCGTCTCAAGTTCATATTAAATTCTATCAGAGCGGTTACTGAGTTTTAGTTTCGGTTCGTAAAGTTACGGAACAAGAAATATTTGAAGTATAATAAATCAGTTTGTACTTAAATAAAATACATAAATATAACAACTTGAAAAACACTATTTAGATTATTTTAAAAAAGAAATATTATTACGCACTTTTGATGATTGAAATTAAATATCAAATTGACATATATCTTTCAATATAAAATATAGTAACTTGAAATGCTAAAAAAAGAAAAGTAACTTACAGATTATCAAATATGAAATAGTATTAAAATTTTTACAGACGGCAAAGTATCTTGGAGTTTTCACATGTGCAGGAATGTTTTATTTCAATTAATCAAATCCTGTTGAATGCTGTTGAAGATGAACAGAACAAAACAAAACGAAACTGTAGAGATGTTATGGCGCTTGTCTGGCATCGAAGAGAACAATAAAAAAAAAACTGATGAAATTAATACACACTTTCTTCGATAGATTTGAATACGGATTTTTGCAGAAGATTATTAAATGATAATTTATACTCAGTACAGGGGTCGACGTCCTGTAAGAGTTTGCATTCTAACACTGGAAATATTTGAAGAGGCCAAATGATGATTTATTTCGAGGAGTGGATGTAAGGACGACACATTTCCGAATCTGCTGAGGCGGGGAAATTTTCTGGCGATCGTTGAGACGACTTCACTTGTTTTTCATTTCTTCGTAGGAGCGCAATGATGAAATTTACTGTGCCAGTATGGCACAAATCAAAATTATTTTTCGTTGAGAGAGGGTCATTCGTCCGATAATTTAATGTTTATGACGTATAAAATACTAAAAGCTGCTTTTAAGAAAAGAAAACTAAAAAGTCTAGCCCGGAAAAGAAATTAATT
>JAPMOQ010009157.1:0-22261 GCA_026543055.1 Argiope trifasciata
ACTGCTGTGTCGCTCATCCGATTGCGATAAAACTTTGAGGCTTAGGGTATAGGCATAATACAATCATCTAAAATATTAAAAAATATTTTCAGATCTATGTACCGAAACTATTAACCATGGATTTACTACCAAATAACACGCCAAGGAAACGCAATAAATTCAGTAAAGATGGTAAATTCAAGCTAAACGTTAATATTTTGTAGCTATTGTATATAAAGCATTGTGAGCAATAGGTAATAGTTTTATTACAGAATGTGCTAAAAAGTTTTAGGGGCCAATTAATCCTCTATGTTTGAAATTTTAACTAAACTTTTAATGAAATATCAAGAGTTTTTTGCAGTAACTTTCGAAAACATATACTTTAAATATTTTCGAACCATCTTAGTTTTCAAAAAATTATCTTTTCAACTATATTTACGATTTTATGGTATAAACAAATTTCCTATGATTATTCGATTTAAAAAAGTATTTAAATGACATTTTCTGTCATTAAACTTGGGAATTTACACCGAATATTAAAAGAATCACGAGATTAATTTAAGCAAAATATTTTAAGTAAAGATACGGCGATAATGCTTTTTAAACTGTGCATGAAAAATGGGAAAATGCATTTCTCCTGCTAAAAGAGTTTACACGGTTTCTTTTTTCAATATCTTTCTTTCAAAAATCAACTCCTCAATCTAATAATAATAAGCATTGATTGATTTATATTAACAAAATGTAATCCAAAATGCAGACAAATGAGTTTTTAAAAGAAGTTTTTAGATATAAGATGTATTTTTAATACTTCGTTTAATTCGTTCCAAGTTCCTAAACCAAATTCTGTAATCCGAGTTTGATTCACCTTTCAATATTTTTGAGTTATAAATTTTTATATCATTTTATAGTCATGACGACAACTCACTATTTAAATATTTTTTGAACTTAATTATCAGTCAGCTGATTTATTCAATTATACTTTCGTTCCATGTTATTGTAATGTCCATAATTTTATTCGATTTTAGAGTAATTCTGACTGGATTGAATATTGGATTTGAATATCCCATAGTATTTATAATATTGTAATTAAATTAAAATCTGAAACCTCAAATGTAACTAAAAATTTTTTTAAAGTATATATTTTTAGAGCACTTGTAAAAATGCTCTCCGCACTTGTAAAAATGTGCTAAACCAGTTTTTCAATTTATTTTAAAGGAAAATATGTGGTTTCATTAAATATTATATTATATATATCAAAATTTTACATAATTTTTTATGATTTTATATATATATATATAAACAAAATTCAGTGACACCGCAGCCAATGCGGCCAAACCTACAGTCCCCATATCTACTTTCTTGATACCCTGAGGTGCAAATCATATGCCCCGTTGAGTGGTCAGCTGAAAGCGGACAGCCCAGGATTTAGTTCCCAATAATGCTTGATCCTCAGTTTATCGACCCACTGAAGGGATTACAGGATGAGTATATACAATAATAATCAGTATAAAATTACATAAAATTTTATTCAATAATAAATGAAATAATAATAATCACAGAAATAACAATAATAATCAATAAGTCCAGTAATAATTGTAAATAAATTATTTGCTCCAGAGTTTAATTTATTAAAAAAAATATGCCACATAATTCATTCATACCACATAATAAAAATTTCACTCATTTAAAAGATTTATTTGTTTTCAAACTTTTCTTCAAAAATAATTTATAAATAAAAAATCTATTTCCTATCAAAAAGTAAAAAAATGGGGTAATTTCAATTTTATTGCTTAAAATTATGTATTGTGTTATGGATTTCACAAGTTGTTTTATTTTTGTATTTCACAAATTTTCTCAAAATGAATAAATAATAAATTAAAAATGTTTAATTAATACAAAAAATTCGTGTTATATTAATCGTAGTGAACAAAAATTCTCAATTCTCTCATAGTTTTGTCAGTAATTTCCAACTTTCCTTCAAACGATAATTGATGAATTAAGAACTGTATCATAACAAAAAAATTGTGTAATTTCAATCATAGTGTCCCAAAAAATCCCTGTCTTTTCAAGTATTTATCATTTTTTTCAAATAATGATAAATTGAAATCACTTTATGTTACCAATTATATTGCGTATAAAAAACAAAATAATGCCAGTGATTTGCCAGTGTTTTCCAAAATTCTTTTTGAATTATAAGTGATAAAAATTACTTCTTGACGAACATTAAAAAGAAATTTCGTATAACATCAATCATAGTGACAAAAAAATCACCATCCTTTCATAGATTTGCCAGTTTTTTCTAACTGTTCTTCAAATAATAATTGATAAATTAAGTATTGCACCATGACCAACAAGAAAAAAATATGTGTAATTGCTATCATATTACGTCAAAAAATCATTTTTGTACCCATCAAATGATAGATGTCAAATTGAAAACTACTTTATGAGCAATATTAAAAAGAAATTTCTTGCGGCACAATATAGCAGAGAAAAATATATAATTTTTCAATGATTTATCATTTTTTCTTCAAACTTTCTGCCAAAAGATTGTAATTTATGAACACGCCATGACCAACATTAAAAAGAAATTTTATGCAATTTCAATCATAATATGCCAAAAAAATTACTATCGTTTTATGTATTTGTCAATTTTATTTCAAAATCTTTTTACAAAAGTCAGATGATAGATTGGAAACTACTTTATGACCAATAATAATAATAACAAAAATTCTTACGGTACCAATTACATTACAACTGATTTCAAATTACATTACAAAAAATTTCAGTTATTTGTCAACTTTAAAAAAAAATCTTTAAAATGATAAATGATGAAATTTGCTACATGACTAATTTTAAAAAGACATTTTGCATATATTTACTCACAGTAATTAAAGAATCACTACTATTTCATGGATTTGTCAGTTCTTTCTAACTTACTTCAAATGATAATTGAGAAATTGAACTACATCGAAAACAGGACTAAAAACAAATTTTGTTTAATTTCTATCATATTACATTAAAACATTACATGGATTTATCAGTATTTTCAAACACTACATGATAAATGTAAACGTGCTTTTCGATCGATATTTAAATAAAAAATCTTACAGTATCAGTTACAATTCATTTAAGAATCAGAATAATTTCAGTGATTTGTCAAAATTTTGAAATTATCTCTTATTAATAAGTAATAATAACTACTTTAAAAGCAGTACCAAAAATGCACTTCGTGCAATTTCAATCACAGTAGTCAAAAAATCTAAACCATTTTATGGATTAGACAGTTTTCTAAGACATCAGAAAATGTTCCCCGCTTCTGCAATTCCCCGAATTCCATCTTGGCTTGAATCAATAAATCCCTTTGATTTTAACGGTTCGTTAGACATCTTTGTGTACTCCAGTAAGCACCATTGTTTGATTAACTGTTCAAGCTGCCCACTTAACAGGGTTGATGAACCCTCCAACCTCTGAAGATGCTTATACGGAAGTGCCCAAATATGTCAGGATTTCTTACTACAAAAGAAATATTTTTTTTTTCTTTATTCCTTCGCATATGTAATACACATAGAAAGAAGGAAGCCCAAAATTAATATCAACATTTTGATCTTCCAGACTTTTTTCATAAAAACAGAATTTGTGTCCCAAGATTTTTTTCTGCATATACATACTGCAAGGTTTTGAAGATTAGACAAAACTGGTAAAATTTCGTATGTATAAACATTACAAGATTTTGAAGATGCCTATACAAAAGGACAAGACTGAAGAAAAGAGATCAGATTTAAAAAATTCTCGTATGTATGATCATTGCAAGATTTTGAAGATTCTTATGCAGAAAGATATAATTAGAAAAAACGGTCAAATCTGATAAGCTTTTGTATGTATGGATATTGCAAGAATTTGAAGACGCCTAAACAAAAAGATTAGACAAAACTGATCGAATCTGACAAATTAACGTATTGTCGCGAAGTTAATTTTGCTTGTGAGAAGTACATATTAGACGAAATACTTGTTAAAAAACTGAATATCTACATTATGATTCTACTTATTTTGTAAAACAAAATAAAAATTAGATTTTCAGATTTTCTTCACAAAAACTGATTTTGACTGGCCATATTTTTAAAACTGCAAGATTTTGAAGGTACATATCGAAAAAGAATAAAATCAGAAAAAAATTATCAGATATAGTTTAATCAGTTTTAATTAAGAGAAGTGCATATTTGGCAAATTGCGAGTCAAAAAATTGAATCTCTAGATTTTGTTTTACTTATTTTGTTGAACAAAATGAGATTTTGATTGTTCGGTTTTTCTGGATGAAAAGCGCCCTTGATTTTTCAGAATTCTTACTAAGAAATAAATTTTGAAAATTCATGAGATTATTTTCTAAAAGGCATCAAAAAATTAACGCAGTATTTGAATTTACCATTAGGGCAGAAAAGTTCTGGTAACACTATTATAAAACCATTTGACAGGTAATAGTTTGGGATTAGTTAAATTTGAGTGTTACACGATAGAACGTATTTTCATTATTGAACAGTATTTCAAAAATCTTTAAAGTCTAGTAGCCATAGTTTGAAAAATCAAGAACAGGCCCTCTAGATAGTGTGATTTAACAATTGCAATAACAAAAAATGGACTTGCTCCATTTTTAAAACAAGGAGCTCAAATATGCCAATTTCTCTAAAACAAAATGAAATAACTATCAATAAAAGAGCAATTGTCGTTTAGTTGTAACATTGAAATGTATAAAACTCCTAATACAATTAATCTTTAAAAATAAAATGCTGTTGAAATAGGTTCAAACAACTTTTTGTAGTCTTAAAATACTGCTTAGTTTTAACAAAATCATTAAGACTTGGGAACTATTTTTCAAATTATTTAAAGTAAACTATAACAAACCGTTAAATATTGTTAATCACAGGCAGTAAAGAACAGGAACACATCGCCTCAAAATAAAAAAGCACTCTTTTTTTTCCGAAAATAGTGAACTGGTTCTTTATTTAATGTTTAAAAGAAGAAGAAAATCTTAAAACCTTTATGGTTTTCACAGCATTCTTCAATAGCTCATTAAACGTGCATTTTAATGGTGGTAATTTTAGCAAATTGCTCTGTTGGGTGGATTAATAGCACTTAGAAGAAACGCGAGTGTGTTGAATTTGAAACTGGGTAATTCGAAAAAGAACTCTAACAAAGAGACATTTTTTTTAAAAAAATGATTTGTTTCCTCTGTATACAATTTCTTTTTTTTTGTGCTACACACAATTCTTTCTTTAGAAAATGGTCATTTCGTTCGTATCAAATATGGATTATTTGAACAAGAAACCAATTAAATTGAATTAGTTTTGAGAATAAAATCGTATTTAGTAACGTAGTCTTAAAAAGTTTGACACCTTGGATTTTTTTTCCTTTGGGATATTATAGAAAGCCATTTCCTTTGACTAATTAAAAGAATGTAATGTATGATTGAAGTAAACAGCAATTAGCTCCAATATATAATTTGGGATATGATTGAAAATTAATTGCCTTCTATATTATTTTAAGCACTCGCCTTATTTGTATCCCTTTATAGAAGAATGTTACTGTTGGTGAGGATAATACTTGAAGATAGATTTTGTTACATTTCACCATGTTTAGCTTAGCTGTATCAATGCCCCGTTTTAATGTAACTCAAATGATATTTTAGGACTGACCTCGTCATTTTGAATTCCCATCAGATGGCGAGGACAACACTTGAGATAGAAATCCCTTCTACACACCACACCATTCTAGCGTGAGGACGTTCGGCCCGTATGTATTTAACGTGCTCAAGACCAGCTTACATGATGGTTCTTTGGTGAGATTGTGCCACGAAAATGAAACACGCCGATTCCGAAGCCGAGACCTTACAACTAGGCAGATGCAGCTCTTCACATTTCACCATGTAAGATCTTGATATTAAAAGTACTTTTATTGCAAAAAATATTAAAGTGATAGATATAGAAAGTTTTGCTATATTTGACCTTGTTGCTTTTCCTTCAGATTCCAAATTACATCTCCTTAATTACTATCTATATAGTTTCTTCGCTGAGGATGATGCATAAGCTTTGAAAACAGCTAGAATTGTATCCATTTAATTATCATCATTTATTTATTTCTTAACAATGTGTCTGCCCTGAAAATAGTTTAAATTTTATTCACTTGATTATCATCTTCCTTGCTTTCTTCCCTAGTGATGATGCATCTACTTGAAAATAGTTCGAATTGTATCCACTTGATTATCTTCATTGCTTTCTTCCCTGGCAATGATGCGTCTACAAAATAATTTGGATTATATCCATTTAATTAACATTTTCATTGCTTCTTCCCTAACGATAATATATCGATCTTGAAATTAGTTCGAATTGTATCCATTTAATTATCATCTTCATAGCTTTCTTTCCTAACGATTACGTATCTAATTTGAAAATAGTTCACTATACTCATCTTTTTGAATCAGTTTATCTTCTGACACCAGTTTTCTATTGTGTGCATTGTTTCGATTTATATCATGAAAAATTTAAACCTGAAAACCTTGGTTTGAATCTTCCATCAGAGAATGTAGACACCAGAAACTTGAATCTTTTTATATTATGAGGAATTATAGTGTTAACTTCCCTGAGATTTATCATAATATGTAATAAATAATGTTGCAACAAAAGGTGCTAAATTTTGTTAAATATATTCAAATGAAAATTTTATATTCAATTATAAGAAAGCTGATTTAAATATTTGACTGAAATATTTTTGTTCCAAATTGAACCGCACTTTTAAAGTCAGGATTTCAAAAAAAAAAATCTTGGATATTAATATTTGAATGAAAAAAGAATTAAAAAATTAAGGTATCGAAAATCTAATAAATAAGCTTTATCGATAAATGTTAACAATAAACTAATAGCATTTTTTTAGCATTAATAAATTAATCCCATTTAAAAACCTCAAATTCGATTTTTAATTTACTTTTGCAATATTGTTTCAGAATTTATCCTCTTCAGAATTATACAAGGTGGTTTAAAGTTCCACTTTGAAATGGCCATGATAGGAAAACTATTCTAAAAGAAGCAAATTTTATCAAATTTAGTAATAGTTTAAATACGGTTATGTAAATTTTTTTCCACCTCCTCCTCCCCCCCCAAATCATAAACACCACCAGGGGGAAATGTGCTGTGTACAATATTGCCAAGTAAAGTAGCACATGAAGACTTCGGTTTAAAATGTGCTTAATCGTTTCTGAAACGTGTTACAAAGCAATGTGAGTCTACCATTTTCTGAATGCAAGCTACATCGCATTAATGTATTCTCAATAATAGTTCTTTGCATATCAAATAGGAATGTTAACCACATGTCGCTCTATCATGTCTCATTTTGTTCAACAATATTGCATACAAAACTATTCCTCCCCCTCCCCTGATAATAACTTTTTGAACTTTTTTTGGTGGAAAAGAAATTCTGACGTCCTCCTTTAAACTTTTGCCAATTTTGATAACATTTGGCCCAGTATATTTACTTTTACGACAATTTCAAAGTGGATTTTTAATTATAACCACCCTGTATTTTGCACTGAAACTCGCTGTAAGCATTCAGTATCATTACAAACCTGAAATAATAAAAAAAGGCGACAGCCTTATTAATTTTTATTTCTTTCTGAGGCGAATAAAATATTTTAATTCGTTTTTAAGTATTTTTATTTAATTTAAATGATAGAAAATCGGAGGAAATTAAAAAAATCGATTCGTTTAAGAAATATATGCAACGTAACTTTAAATCGAATGCACTTTAAAAACTTATAAAACCATCTTTGAAGTACAAAATAGTTTACTCATTTAATAAGCAATTTGAAATCAGAAATACGTCTAATAATTACATTTGATGTCGCAAGTATTGCTAGATACTATCATTAGCTTTATTAGCATCAAAAGAGGTTTTCTTATACGTTAAAAAATAAAAACGAAGCTGATGATATTTAACCGAATAAAAATAAAAGTCACGTTTCCGTAATTCCTCGTTCTTTAAAAGAACCTTTGAATGAATAATCCGAACGAACAAAGAAGCCAAAGAAATTTGGAATGGGAATGAAGACGCAAATCATCTGCATATCAGCGGAAGTTGTGATGTTCCGAAACTTCGCCTTTCTGTCATATATTTAATTAAACTTGAAAGAAAAAGAGGAAGGAGAAGAGGCGGTGGAAAAAGCTCAATTCGTCCTGTCGTCGCCAAATTTTGTTTTTGACAGTGTTGAATAAAAATGGCATTTTTTTTGTTTCGTTTTGAAGTACACGCTACATTACAAATGGTAAATTAAATATATATTTATTAGGGACTATAATAAAGCTCAAAGAATAGAATTATTAAAATCGTGCATCGAATTATTAAAATTAATTGATCAAATTAAAATTAAATTTAATTAATTAATTATAAAAAATTTTATTACTGTAATAATACTCTTGTAAAAAGTACATTTTTACAATTCTAACAAATATGCAACATATATTTTCTGATGAAATTACCATCGTAATTTTATCAGAAAAATTTTGTACATAAATAGTAATACTTCCGTTATCCACAAAATGACAAACAAATGACCGATTATCAATATTTTGACAAGTACTATTTGTACAATAAACTTTAAAAATTATTTTCATCCCTGTAATAGTATTCTTGTACAAAGTAAGTTTTTATAATTATAAAAAATAGAGAACATTAATTTTTTATGAGATTGTTATGAAAGTTTTTTAACCTCAAATATTTGTACATAAATTACAGTGCATATATTATCTACAAAGTGAATTTGTACATAAATAACTCAATATTTTGATAAATATGTAAATAATTTTCTTCAGAATCGTGAAAATGTTTAGTAGGAATTTTTTTGTGTGTTTACAGGTTGGAAAAGTTAACAAACTAAAAATATAAAAAGACAAAATGATTTTTGAAGAAACTAATGAAGGCTTGTAAAAGTTTTGAAAAATCCGTAAATATAAAAACAATCTTTTATCAAAATTTTTGTTTTAATTTCTGAAATAATTAATATTTCTAATAATAATCTATGATAACTATCACGGGTCACGATCTTATTTTATACTAATTTCAAAATTTTATGCTGTCATATCTGAATTATGGTGTACTATTTCATTTAATATATGTTTGAAAGGTGAAATTGTTATAAAAATTTCGTTAAGAAATAGCTAGTATAATTTAGGTCTCAAGAAAATTTATCATTCTCCGAAGCACTTCTTAATATCTTACTCTTTGTAATTTTTGAGTTCAGAGTAGGACACCAAATTCGGTGGACAATAAATTCAATGGAAAATATCGACATGCAATCCTACCTCCTGTCAGCAATATATTATCTGCAAATGAAATCAATAAGAGCTTTTCTTTTATATATGCAAAAGTGTATACCGTAGTAAAGAAGTAAGTTTGTAAAAGTAACAGGAAATGAACATACTGAAGATAACATTTGGATATCCCCAGAACACGAAGCAAATTTTATTTAAAAAAATGAAAAATGTGATTTTGTATAGGCAGATATGTATATGATATATTTTGTATACGTTTTTGCATTTGATGGAAAAATATTAATATATTTACTTTAATAACTCCAATTAAATTATTTCAGGCTTGTGACACTAATTGACTAATGCATCTGCTGTATTAAAGAATTAATCTTTATACAATATTTTCATTTTATCTTGTTATAAATTGTCTATATGAATTTCATGGTGCTTGTAATCTTTTTAAAATAGCATTTCATGATAATCTGTGAAAAAGACCTAACAAAAATAAATAACAAATCTCTGTTAATAATAAAGTCTCAACTAAGTCTAAAAGCAATTGCTCTACGAAAATATTGTTACACTCTACTGGCAACAAACCTTTGAACGGACAAAGGAAAAATTTATATCATAGGTTATTCAATTTCAGAAAGTAAGGAAAACCGTATTTTTGATGAATAAATAATTTGTTCCGAATATTTTCATTGAACTTTAATGATTACTTTGCAGAAAATATTTATTAAAAACCTTCACTTACTTTATTATTAAAAAAAGAATTTAATGATCTGTAAATGCCCAATTCAAAACAATTTTCTGAGAAATTCTGATAAAATTTAAATATTCGTGATTTTTTTTAATATTCGAAATCTCCCAATGCCTGCTACAATAATTATTATGATGATTAACAACAAACCATTTATTTAAAAAATATCTTAATGGTGAGACAGAGGCTATCCAAACTACGCTCAAAACTTTAATTTTAACCACTTAAATTCGGTTCTAACAAATTTTTCTCTAATAAGCTTAAAGATATTTAATGACCATTGTACAGATCTGCATTTTATTGTTTAAAACCTACTATATCAAAACCCTCTACTGGCTATTTATTTCCGAAATGATAGATAAGTCATTTATTCCAGGATGCAGGATAAATCCTTGGCCTCCAAACTTCGGAAAAACCGTAAGTCTCAAAACGTCATATTAGACATATGTTGTGGAATGCCAAATAAGTCATTACCAAATGGTTCATTAATAGTAGTTTTGCACAACATGGAAACTTTGACAAGGGATTGCAGGTACGATTATGTACTAATTTCTAACAGAAAATTAAAAGCAAAATTTCAGTTATTATTTCTCCTACACTGCAGCTTGGCAGGAAGTAAGAGTACAGTATCAAAATATTATGAATGCTATTCACGACTTTAGCAGCATCTCAAGCATTGTGATGCTACATCCACATCAGTATATAGTCTTTCTACACTATTGTAAAAAGAAATTTAAATGAAATTAAATAAAGAAGTAAGGGAGAATAAAATAAGAACTTCCCAGAATTTCTTCGGTTCGACTGAGCAACAAAGCTCTACATTTCAGGATTTAGCCTCTTTCTTTACAAAATTGTTTAAAAAAATTGCGAAAAATCATCACATTTTTTATTTATTTTATTTCTAAACACACACACACACACAAAAACGAAACAAAACAAACAACGAATTTTCCATTTTTTTATATGCGTTTATTTTTTATATGCGTTTATTTTTTATATGCATTTAGTTTTAATATTAAGTTATATCAGGCGAATGAAAAAAGTTAAACATGTATCTTTGTATTATTGTTTTTGAAACAAGGTATAAAAAGTGATACTTGACATTCAGTACACTGGTATAGGGTCTCTTTTCTGACCGGTTTACCACCATAATATCTTTTATGGAAGCACTAAGAACAATGTCTCGTTGGATTTGATTTTTTTTTCTCTAGCAGGAATCACTATTTTCATAACCACCATCTGAAAAATCATTGCTTTCGTTATCTTGTAATCATCGCCATTATTTTACTTTTTTTCAACTCTACTATCCTTCTTTATACATTAATAATCCACAAGTGTACGCATACAATACAATAGGGTTGTTTCTAATGGCACTTGTCATTAACAAGAAAGATGACTAAAGAGCCATTGCAATTCAATCCGAATTTTTTGCGTATCTTGTTTTTTCAGTAGCGCCATCGAGGGATAAGAGTACGAGTTAGATACTCAAGCGTCACAGCCTTATTTTACTACGCGAACTTTATTCATACATTTTATTCTCTCATCTATAAATCGTAATTTAGATCTGGATCAGAGAATAACACCTCTGAGCCAGTAACCCCCCCCCATTGATATTACTTTCGACATTGAGGACTTAGTGACTATGACAGATTTATACGTGCGCCAGTCACCACCACCTTCGACCAGTGGAGTTCGAACCCAACATAAAGGATGTGAATCCTACACCGTACCAAACAGGCAACCCCGCCCTAATACAATTACATGACCAGCCCCGCTAAAAGAACAGCCAAACCAACAAAATTTGGCAGATTGCAAATCAAAGCTGAATATTTCCTTTCCTTTCCTCCATTTGGTGTAAAACCGAGATAAAACAAATCATATTGACAAATTTGGCTTCGCCCGAGATTTCTCGGGGTAATAATTAACTGCAATATATACGACTCCGAGTTAATTCATGATAATCAGGCAAGTGGTTAGAGATTATTATCCACTACTACAAGAAAGCGATTTGGATTTAGTCTTTTAATCTTCATGCTGTTTACCTTTCAAGTAGATTACAATAGTTATTGATATTCAAAAATTTATGTAGGTTTGGTGGCAAAAGAATGTAACCCTTCTTGTTCCGATGATATTGTATCAAAAATATTTCTCTAAATGTAATTACTAGGCTCAATTGATTAAATAATAAATTATAATTTGTAATTTTTTCAGAAATATATTTATTAATTGAAACAATGTGAAATACAATTTTTTACACCATTTAGAGATTTTTTGGGGGAGGTAAAAGCTAGTATCTACCACTTTAGAAATCAGTTAGCTTTTAGATCACTACATAATTAGCATTTTGCATCAATAAGTTAAATAGGCGAAGATTATTTTGAAAAATTCATTAAATAAGGATAGTATAAAAAGTATAAAGAGGAAAAAGAGAAATACTTTATCTTTCAGAAAGCGAAAATAACACTTTTTTTTTTACAGAAAAGTGTATTTATCAAATTAAACAATAACATTTCTGAGATTATTTTGCTAACATATAAAGTGAAACAGGCTTTAAAACTTTCCCAAATCATATTTTTCCTTTCTCTTTCATCATATTGCTGTTTCAGCAGATGAGCCCTCTCTCCTCTTCTGAAATAATAACAAGGTAAAATTTATTCCTTTAGTTAAATGTGTTTAAGGATTTTTAAAATTAATATTAGGAAGAGACAAGCTGACTTAATTTAACATACAAAAAAAGTGTTTACTAAACCGAATATTTTAGAATAAGTAAATAATATCGCCCTGAAATCCATTATTCTTCATTAGAAATCGCTGGCGAATTAATGATTAAAACCAAATTACTTAAATTACTTTAAACATCATTCAATTAGTTTTACATTGAAATTATTTTTTACTTTACTTTAATGAGAGTTTTTCTTTAAAGTTGCATAAAAACATCTTGAATACATTAGAAAGTATACCTAAATTATATAATAAAGGTCTGTTATGAAAACGACTCTATAACTAGAATTTTCCTATTTGTATACTTTGTAATTTTGGTATAAGATATATTGTTATACATATTTTAGAAGGGGTTTTTTTGTGACTCGTAAAATATAAGTAACTGAAAATCTACCTTCTATATGTTTTTAAGCATTTGATTTAAAGATTTAGAAGTAGTTTTTTCAAATTGATGAAAACGACTGATATACATTTATTTTAAATTTAAGTTTACGATTTTCAGTATGTGAAAACTCTAAAGGATTTTTTGAAAATATTGTTGCGAACCTGTAATCTTGCTTCTCCACTTAAATAATATCATCATAAGAAAAACTAATTTACAATCGTCTCTATCGGATGTCTCAGCAGTAATCCCAGAACTTAGTGACAAACTTTAGTGACTATTTGGCTACTTTGGCAACAAAATGAAAAATACCCGAAACATCGAGAATTTTCTCGATCTGTCCATTAGGAACCAAGATACGACCAGATACACCGGGATTGGTCTAGAAGCTATTCCCGTCACCTGGGGCTATAAAAGGTCCTCACTTTAAAGCTAGGTCGTCAATGGAGCAGTCGAGAATTGATTGTGGAGTAATCAGGAACGTAGCAGTCCTGTATAGGAGTTGTGAATTGAAGTAATGAATCGGCATCTGAAGCTAGAAGAAACAGAGAAGTAGTCAGCCGTCTGGAGAGACCGTGAGCAAGGCTCTGAGGTCCCCTTTCCTGCTGAATCCTGTCAGGCCACTTTGTGTGCTGAGGATATTGTCACTACAGGATTTCAACGTATCTGCTGTAGAGTGCTACTGTGTGCGGTTTTTTGTATTTGTCTCGGCTGTATACAGTTGCCTTCTGTACCTATTTGTCGTCTTTGTGCTGCAATGTACTAGTGTGAAAAAACGTCATTGTTGCTTTTTCTACAAGAAGGCAAGTTCTCACACCTACACTCACTACACATAAATGAACTCTAAAGATTGGAAGTTTCGTTACAATATGCATATTACAAAAAATAGATGCATTTTACATGCACACCAAATCAAAATGCTCAACAAACAGCAAAAAAAAAAGGTTATAAGAAAAGCACCTTTTTTGCACATGATAGAGGGATATCCTTGATAACAACATGGATTGGATATGGATCTTTTAATTAACTAATATACTTTCCACATGGATTCCATCAAATATTATCTTAATATGGGATAAGGGATATTTGCAGCTCATAATGTTTAAAATTCTTCCAAATTCGCAAAGTTTGGGGATTGCACATTTGCATTCTAGATTTGAGATATCACAGACAACTCCAACACTACAAATCCATAGGAGTGAGGACCAGGAATAGCAGAGGAAAATAGCATGGGATGAAACAGTGACAAATGAACAGTCACAAAAATGTTGTTACATGACATACCCTATGAAAAGATGCTACTTTTTACAGATTTCATCAATAAGGGTTCTTTCCTTCCCCTATATTTTTTTCAGGGAAGGGATGAAGGCCCCCTTCATAATATTATATATTTTGTTCGTTCGTTTATTGAGATACGCATGTTATTCCTACAACTTTTTTAATTTTAAGATCCATCGCGTAATTTCAGTATGAAAAATGTAATTTTCATTTACAAATTCGAAAATTTTGAGTTTCTTTACCTATAACCATAAATGATATTTTATTTCGATCAGCTAAACGAGTCGAGCACTAGAGCTCTATAAAAGTCTATATATGAGCTATATATAAGCTATAAAAGCTATTTTAAAATCACCCTGTATCGAAATTCTATATTTCATTGACAAGATATACGAATATTATGGTGATTCATAGAAATTAGCAATCGTGTATTGAAATATTATCATGTACTTTTTTCCTACTTAACAACTTATAAATTGATTTTGATTAAAAAAAATAATCATCTTTAAATATTGAACATTTAACAGCTGATGTAATTGGAACAATTGATGAAAAATATTGATTTTTGTCACTAGATTGATTGACCTGGAAGCAGAAGAGCTGATTTAATTATTAATTTTATTAATGCCTTAACATTATTATCCTCAATAGTTTGTAACTATCCTACATTAAAGTTACATAATAACTTCTCATAATTTTTCGATCCAGTTAACTTCACAAAATTCAGAAGAGTAAGACTATATTTGAGTTTAGCCCTCTCCCCTTTTAAACTTTTTCACTATAAGACAAACGTTCGTTTAAATTGGTAATGATAATAGATTCTTTAACCAAAAGAATCAATGAAAAATTTATTTGATATAATCCAAATAAATTCACCAAGAAAGTTAAAATGAAAATAATTGTTTCCTAAAATAAACATTTTTAATTGCAACTGATTCACAAGTTAGATTAAATAAATATTCCAAAATACTTGCTCACCAGATTAAACAGATTAAAATAATAAAGATATTAATCATACATATAAATTATTTGAAAACTGAGGATCTCGCAAATCAATATTTGCGAAAGAGTTTTATCATAATTGGGATAAACAAACAGAGAGTAATTCGCCGTAATCAGAGAGCAAATATCGTTGAAAAATTTACTCTACTGCATATTAATCTTAGGATTAAAAAAACATAAAGTCATTAAAAAAATTCTTTTTCAGAAAGAAAAATATTTTATCTCCAGTATTACACTAATTAAGATAAGTTTGCATTTTTTTGCCTTTTCTCTCAAGCTAATCTTTTTTTTTTAATTTGCATGTTGACAAAGAAAGTGTTTCAGTGACAGTTTTAAAAACAGTTTCATTTTTCTGTATCAGTTTTGATAATATGCAAAATGTATATGTTCGGTGATAGATGTCTATTTGTGCTTAAATAGAATAATAAAAATACTTCTCACAACTCTAATAAGGTCAGAATAAATTTCATTTATAAAATTCTTATTAAAGCCCAATATTATACATTATGGTATTCAGTATAATTTATGATAAAAACTTATTTGTGACCACATACTTTTAACTCATACAAAAAAATTCTAAGAAATAAGTACGATGTTTGTTCTTTACGGCAGTGATTCTCAACCTGTGGGGCGCGCCCCCCTAGGGGGGCGCGAACATATCCAAGAGAAAAGGTTATTAAAAAAATGATTAAGTGACTGAAAAGAAAGAACACACACACACATACAAAACAAAATACATTTCGACATATTTAACAATTACCTTATTAAATTAAAACAACTTACTAACTTAAAAACAAATTTAATAATTATTAGTAACTTCCTTGGGCCTGTCTTGCAAAGCAAAGTTTTTCGAAGGAGGGTTTAATATTAGAAATAGACACCCTCAGTTCTTTTTCTAAATTTTGTCTTCAAAGAAGCCCCCACAGAAAATCCAGTTTCACAAAGGTAAGATGTTAAAAATGGTAGTAGAATGCGAAATGCCCTTGTTTTTAGTGCAGAAAACTCATCATCCACTCCTGCCCAAAATTCAAAAAGCGATTTATTACTAAATTGCCTTTTGGTTTCGCCGCTGGCCGTGAAGTTTATAAAGGTTCCTTCCACTTTGATTGAGAGTCCTTCGGAAGTATTTTGAAATGGATCCCCCACCCACTTGTAACTTGATATCAGTTTGTCGTCAGCAAGAAATTATTTTTTAAAATTCTTTGCTAGCATTGCTAAATGATTTTCATTGGTTACAAAAACAACTTTTACATGTTGTTCTTCAGCCTTGTAAATTTTAATACTATCGTTCAAATTTGCCAACATTGTTAAATTTTCTTGCTTTTAATTTCTGCTCCACAATTCCAATTTCCTACAAAAAGCATTAACTTTATCACTCGTATCCAATATATGTGTATTTGCTCCTTGCATTTGAAGATTCAAGTTATTTAATTTCTCGAATATGTCGACCATGTAGCTCAATTTCATCACAAATAAACTATCGCGAAAATTCTCAGCCTCCGGTCTGTTTTCCTCTTCTAGGAAAACGGCGATTTCTTCTCTTAATTCGTAAACACGTTGCGAAAATTTTCCTCGTGATAATCATCTTGCCTCGCAATAAATAGTAGCGCTGAATGTACTACACCCATGTCTTTACAAAGTGCGGAAAAGATTCTTGATTTCAGGGGTCTTATTTTTATATAATTTACTACAGTTACAACCGTAGTTAACACAATATTCAAACCAGGACTCATTTCTTTGGAAGCCAAAGCTTCTCTGTGGATCATGCAATGTGTCCAGATGCACTGTGGCGATTTTTGTTTCACAGGTGCTTGAATACTTCGGGTTCTTCCGGACATAGAACGAGCACCACCAGTGCATATTCCGACCCAATTTTTACATTCTGTTTGCCTCGTTCATAAAATCATTTAAGATAGCAAATAATGCGAGTGCTGTTGCTTTGAGTTCTATTGGTTTGCAGAAAAGTAATTCTTCTACTACTGACAAATTATCACAAAGTCTAACATAGGCAATGAAATGAGCATCTTTATTACTATCAGATGCCTCATCAAGTTGTATTGAAAACAGTTTGTCACGTAACTTTGACAAAAGCTGACACTTTACATCTTCAGCTATATCAGCAATTCGACGGGCAACAGTATCATTTGAAAGAAATATAGACTGCAATGGTTTTGCAAAACTATCTCCAAACATAATTTCTACTATCTCAATTGCGGCTGGCAAAATAAGCTCTACATCAATGGTGTGAGGCTTTTTACATCTGGCTATTTTATATGAAACTTTGTAAGAGACAATTTTAGCTTTTTCATTCACAAAGTTTTTTAAGCAATAATTTTTGCTTTTCATATGATTTTAATTTTAATTCGAAGAATTTTCTGGATTTATTTACGTACTCCCTATGAAGCGTTTCCAAATATCGTTTAAGATTATTAGGTTTCATGCTGTCTGCCGCCAACGTTTTTGAGCAAATGATACACAGGGGCCTTTCTTCTTCATTTACTTCAGTACTAGCGAACCCAAAATGTAAGTATTCTTGAGAATATTTTCTTGATTTTATTTTCGGAACCACTTTCGTCTGTGTACTTGTTGATGCTTGTATATCGTCTAATGCTCTCTTACTCCGGCTTAAAAATTTATCCATGATTTTGCATAAGTCTAATACCGTGAATATTTAATGCGGTGAATTGCAATTACACGAAAATATATATAACATACACAGTCAGAATAAATTCAATAGCGATAGAAGGATCGACTCGAATGAGATTGTCTGGAATTAAAATTGGTGTCATAGAACTTTCTCCTTCTCCCTATGAGAACACATTTGTTCACATATGCTCACGCTCCTTACTTAACTTTTAAGCTGACCAAACAAATTCCAGACAAATCAAAACTTCTCGCGAAACCGTGAGGATTCCCGACATGGCGGAAAGCAAGAACAATAAAAAGGCATATGATTCTTGTTTTTTCAATGCTGAGGATCATTATTGCAAAATGTCAATAAATTTCCGTATTCTTGGTGATTTGTAAAGTTTAAAATTAAGGATGTAGTGTAGGTTCAGCGCCAAAATACTCAAAATACACTATTATTGTATACATTTTATTGTATGCGGTGGGGAGGGGGGGCGTGATGAATATTATGATTGAAAATTGGGCCGTGAATACTAAAAGATTGAGAAACACTGCTTTACGGGGACAGTGAATTCTATTTGACACTTTGGGGAATTATTCAAGCAGGGTTATGTACATTTTTATGCCTATGTATTAAACTATAACCATGTAAAATTTCTTTAAAAAAATTGTAAAATAAAGTATATGCTTTTCAAGAAAATTTGAAAGATGTCAAGTTTTTTAAAAATTTCAAAATATTCCAGACGTTTTATTTTCTTCCTTCTTATTACTCAATGTAAATTTATTTGGAACACATCTACATGAGTAATCCCAATTAAATGCTAATTCTTTTAGAAATATATTTATCCAAACTTACTGAATTTTCATAGGATTTTTATGTTTTTATGAATTCAAATTGACTTTAAATGAGCTAAAAATAATGGAACATAAAATGTACATCCCATTTTCTTTTAATGTTTGTCCGAAATCTTTATGATCAATTTCATTAATTTCTTTAAAAATTAAGACACCTGGAACAGTTCAAAGATATTTAAAAGCAATTCAAATATCATTTTCAGGAAATAAATTAATATGAACTTTTTTGTCCCTCTTAATCCATCATATATTTAAACATTATCATACATAAAAGCTATTTTAAAATCACCCTGTATCGAAATTCTATATTTCATTGACAAGATATACGAATATTATGGTGATTCATAGAAATTAGCAATCGTGTATTGAAATATTATCATGTACTTTTTTTCTACTTAACAACTTATAAATTGATTTTGATAAAAAAAAATCATTATCTTTAAATATTGAACATTTAACAGCTGATGTAATTGGAACAATTGATGAAAAATATTGATTTTTGTCACTAGATTGATTGACCTGGAAGCCGAAAAGCTGATTTATTTAAATAAAAAATACATTTTATAATACTATTTTAGTTGAGTATAAACATATACTTTTAAACATATACATACGATACAAATAAGATTGAAATAAGCAAAAATGGACGAAAATTTTCAAAGTCTACTGATTTCTTAAATATATGAGGCTTGTTGTTGGAAGATTTTAAAATTGATGAAATAGAAAAATTGTAAATTTCATAAATTGGAACATCATAAAATATATTGAGGGTTCAAACAAGCGTTCTATTAACCCTTTACATTCAAATGGTAGCACACCCTTACCATTCAAGACGGTGCATCATTTTGATGTTTTGTGTATTTATTTTTCAATTTAGATTGTTAAAAATTCAGCATGGTAAAATGATGTAAATTAACTTTTTAGGGAAGTTCAACTTAAAACAATGATATATAAATGTATTTATTTTTCGGAACAATATACAAGCCCTTGTGTTAGGTGAATAATTTTTATCGAATTATTTTCTGAGTGCAAAGTGTTATGGATAATTTAATCCATAACCTTCACCACTTAATCCAAAATAATCGATATGGTTAATATTTCAAGTATTAGACGTGTCACACTGATTCTACTATCTTATTTTTTCACCATCTATAAGCTGAGTAGTAATGATTTTTACCTGACACATAAATTTTATTCTTCCTTTCGCTCCTATAAGAACATTCACCATCTGAAGAAACAATAAATGTATTATGATTTTTAATAAAAAATCTACATTTAATAGATTTGAATGCTAGTGGTATTTCTTTTTACAGAAACTTTTACCCATACATATTTTATTTCGACTTTAAAAACTCGTATCTGGCGGTGTTATAATAACTGGTTAATCATTCTAGAACCGACTAACATTAGCGAATAAACACTTCGCAACAAAAAATAATCTATTTTAAACAAAAAAAAAAACAGTAATAGATAGTGTGCGTGTAGTTGTAGAGCGAAGTTTAGGAACTTTAGGTAAGTCTTGTATTTTCTAGATATTTTATTTATAAACCCCTTACAAATTACAAAACTCTCCAGATAATGATACATTAATATATATCGGAAAGATCATAAACTTTATATATGCATGAATATATGAAGAATATATATACATTTCAGTTTAAGTCTTTTTTTAAAATATAAACAGAATAGTGAATAACATTTTAAGCTTTCTTTAAATAGAAAACATTAAATATTGTAACATTATATACAATATTTAGATACAACAAAAATTTATCAGGAAAAAGATGTACAAATTCAAAATTAATTTATATAAAAGTTTTAGATATTTTATATAATATTTAAGTCAATTAATTACATTATGCATGCTTTCTTACATTGATTATGATAATTGCATTTCATTACTGCATGCCAATTACAAACTTTTATATACTGTTCAGGCCAATTACTTATGTAAAGTTTATTTCTCTTACATTGATTATGATATATGCATTTAATTACAGTGCATAATTTATAGGCTTTTTAGCCACACAGAGGTAATAATAATACAAAAATATAATGATAAAAATGCACATTTTTATTTCCGGCTTTAACACGAAAACTGAATAAGAAATATAGTCAATAATTAATCTCTCAGGTGTTTCCCAAACAAAATATATCATCAAATTAGGTGCAAAAACCAGTTTCATACGACAATGTTACATAATCAGATGATTTAAGAATAAAAATCTGTTTTTTCTGAAAATAATTCTCGTCGTTTCCACATTTCCTTTCATTTATTTTGAATTTCAATTTGAAATGACGAATAAAAGATATCCAAGTATTTTTGATGTTATTTTATTGCTAAAAACATGTTTCTATTCTTTAATAAATTATATACTCTATAAGAACTAAAAAAGAAAAAATATATTAGGAAAAAGGAAGAAAAATATTGCAATTCTTTTTAATTAACTTGGTAACTTATACAGATTTTTTTTGTTGTTGTTATTTATGGCTCTTTACAAGTCAGCTGACAGAAAGATGTCAGCGATTTAAGCCTAAATTTGCGTTCTTGGTTTTTCAATAGCTCCATCTAAGACCAAGAATATTACTTAACTACTTCATGCTTCGCATTCGCTTGCACACCTTTCACAACCCCATTTTTACAGGGGGGGGGGGGTGTTCACATTAACCCTACTCACAGGTAGAACAGAGGAAGAACAACCATTCTCGAACCGGGACGCGAACCCATGACACCCAGATCACGGGGAAGAGACGCCAGCCCTATGCCAAGACGCCGACTGTTCAGATTTTAGTTTAGGAAATGATCTAAGCCTTTTCTATTTAGAAATTTTTATAAATATGATCCATTTTTAAAAATAGAAAAAATATTATTGATATCAGATCGTAAAATATTTTTTTTTCTTACTACAACCCTTTATTGCACAAGATAGAATATGTATATATGAAAAATGAAAGACAAGCCTAAATCCTCCTGCTTCCAGAAACTTTATTCAACCCAATGATGTGCTCAACTTGAACAATCACGTGCTTTCGATCCATCCAGCAATATGTTAGCCAAGGATTTAGAATCAGCTCGGATCCCGCCTATTTTGTGTTTGCAATTCCCTCCCACCCGAGCAAACGATTGCTTTTACTTATGCCGAGGATCTACCCAAGATTTCTTTTTCGTTCGATTGGAGAAAGTTTGGATGATTCTTTTCTTTTTTTTATTACTTTTCTTTTCTTAGAAGAATATTTTCGTATTCATAAACCCGGTTTCTATTTTCCCTGGTTTTACTTCAATGGTAAGATGTAGCTTCTGTGGATGAATGTGTTTGTGGGTGAGGGGAATTTTAAGGGGCATATTCATCAGATAAATGCAGTAAA
>JAPMOQ010009158.1:10423-23557 GCA_026543055.1 Argiope trifasciata
TAATGAATGAAGAATTCATTCATTGTGTACCACTAATGAATGAAGAACATAATGATTTTATTTAATTGGTTGGAAGAGGAACTATCTTCCATGTAGTGTGTGCTTTCGATGATATAGAAAACAAATCATACATGAAATCATGGCAAAACTAATCATGAGATTTTGTCTTTTGAGCTATTTGACTTTTATCGGCTACAGAATTTGTCATTTTAAATTTGAAGGTCATTTTTACCATGGTATCATGTGTTTATTATTGGTGATATATGCGTTCCATTGGAAGTGCACGTTTATGAAGGAAGGTATGATCTAAAAAAAAAAAAACACTTCCGATCCTACATTCCTTCGCTAGAAGCATCTTTTAGAGAGATTCCTATAGGAATACTTCCTATTGTAATGGTTCTCATGACAAGATTTTCGGAAAATTTCTTCAGACTTTTCCGATCATGATTCTAGATACCAAAACTAAGCGCTATATTACATAACAGGATAATTGAAGGGTTTTTATTTTTATTTTAACTGTCTTGCACTATATTGCTAGAAAGTCTCGGAAAAGTTCATGAAGGGCCCTTCTAGCTCAAAGAGGGTCTAAATGGGGGTGAAATTAGTTAAATTAGTTCCTCATTAAAACGAACAACTTTTGTAATTAAAGTTCTTCGATAACAACAACATCTTAGAAGTCAGAGGTTGGAAAGTGATTTCCAAGCCCTAATTTTCAATGTTTCTATCATCATTAACTGATGTTACCCGATATTAATTTAGATTTAAAGAAATCTACTTTGTCTCCCAGCTTGAACAGAGGATTTTTTAAAAATTCATACATCCTCTTGAAAATGAAAAAGGTGTTAGTAATTGTTTTTGCCATTTGTATGGATACTTATCAGTATTATCAGTATACTTATCCAGTATTTTGTTCCATTCGAAACCAGTAATATAAAAAAACGTCAATTATAGCTTTTTTTTTAGTTCGTCACAATTTTTTCAATCTGAATGTACGAAATAACATTAAATTTGTTTCTTTAGTAATATTCGGCTTCAGCAATTACTTCACCAATTTTATAATATGGTTACGGATTTCCCTCCGTCGGGTTCGTTTCCGTGCGTAGTGGAGTGTATGCCTTAGAAGATATCCAGCAATGAACGGTTTTTTAGTAGAAGATCCAACGCAGAGCGATGTTTATCTACAGGGCGAAGATAGGACAACAAAAAGACTACTATACACAGCCGGGACGAAAACACAAGGCAGCAGACAATAGCCCACAATAACATCAGTAGTCCATACGCAGAAATTCTGTAGCAACAACGTCCACAGCACATAAAATGCCCAGACAAGATTCAGCAGGAGAGGGAATCTTTGATGGATTCTGTCTACGCTCACGTAGATCTCTCTAAATGGCAGAAAATTCCTCAGTCTCGTCTTGCTTTAGCTGCCAACTCACTATTTCAATTCGTGACCCCTTTTCAGTTCAGGAGCGTTTTGTTCACGACCACGATCCAACGGGCTACGAAACACGATACAGGCTTCGACAGAATACAAGAGACAGTAATTTAGCACTCCTTCGTTGCTTCGGTATTCTCCCAACAACTCCTCCATTTAGGACTCCAATCCACGATTAATGCCTTACCTCTCAGTTCAGGTCTACTGATCAACCACCATATCAGCTTCAAATTGCCGATCTTTTACAGCTCCAGGAGGCGGCGAAAAAAAGCTTCTAAACCAATCAGTATCATTTTGGATGTATCTTGATTCCTAATGGACAGATCGGAAAAATTCTTGAAGTTTCAGGCATTATTCATATGTTTTGGCGTCAAAGTCACAAAATTTGTCTCCAAGCTTTGGGATCTCTAATACGACATCCGATACCATCCAATACAGATGACTGTAAATTCGTCTTTTTTATAAAGATACTATTTGCGCTGGGAAGTGTAACTACAGGTTCGTAACAATATAAACCCAGTGACATATTAAAAAATCGTATCCCTTTTAAGAATCAATATTTTCACAAATAAAAATTTTCAGATGGCAATTTCTTGTGAAAACAGCCTCCTCAAACAGAGATGACACATACTATTTCCAGAAATGAGCTTCAATTTAGGGTAATGACCGGTTTGGCGGGAGTTTCTCTGAAAATGAATTCCCTGAAAGCTAGTTGATATGATCATTTTTCAATGGCCATAGAAAAGTGAAATAAAATAGTGCGATGTCATATGGCATCATGATAATTTATTGACTAAGAAGTGAGGATCTTTGACATTTATCCACTCGCGTATTTGTCAATGTCCTCCATAAATATCTGGCTGATTCTTTTTATTTCGTAAAATATCTTTGGGAGGAGGTGGAAAGGATGGAAATAATAAAACAGTTTTGCTCTATCTTTAATAGGTAGCCATATTTGATGTCACAATGATTATTCATAAATGAGTTATCTCTACCTAGTTATCAGTATTTTAAACTGAGAAGAAGAATTGATTTTCTGTTATTTTTGGAAAATGAAAATAAATTAATGGCTGGCATAGCTTCTCGGCCGGTTTTGTTATTTAATCGTCGAGCGGAAAATTTTATTTTAAAAGAAGACTAAAGGTTTTCTGACTTTTATCTTGAAAAATGAAATCTGGAGTGGTTTTATTCAGTTAGAATATTGTTAGCCATAAGTTCTTAGCATCATTTTAAATTAGAAAAATGATGGTATGCTACAAGAAAATGCTGTTATGTATAAAAACGAATATTTGTGTATAATAAAAAGATATTTCTTAGCATATTTTTGACAAAATTTAATTTTTTTTTTTTTACATTAGGATTAGTGACCTACTATTGAATGAGAAAGGATTTAGTGTTTACAGTGATCAGATACTGAGGACGATTCTAGAAATAGCATTTAGTTTCTAATTGTTCGCACCATACCAACATGAATACATTTGATCTTTTTCATTTAAAATCCTCGTCATACAGCCATTTTTATGTGACGTTTACTATAAATATGAAAGTTATGAATGAAAAATTTAATTGGTTATTAAAATTTATAAATAACTTTATTTTTCTTTATAATAACAAATTTAATCAAAAGTCATTCATAAACGAAAACTTTATGCACTATTTCCTCCGCCATTAAATGAAGTCTGTTTAAACAGTCTGACAAAAAAATCTTATTAAAGGAATCAATAAAAATCACTACTTCACACTTTATTCAAGAATTGGATATTTAACCAGCCATTTGGTAAAATTTAATTGAAAATATTGTTTTTGAAAACTATACTGCCATATTCAAAACACATATTTTTTTGTAAAATAAATATTAAAAAGGCATGTATTCTAGGATTAATGCATTTCTTTAAAACTCGGTAAACACCTTGTATGTTAGATAAATTGTAAAATCAAGAACATCTGTGTAGATTGTGGGTTAAAAAGAAAAGAAGGCATTACTTTAAAGTTCATTACGAACTCGTCATGAGCTTTTAACATCCATTATCTGAATTCTTTCGATTCATTGTTGTTGTCGGCAAAATAATTTTTGAATGGGTTTATTAATTCGTTCGTTTTAGTTATAACTTCTATGTTATAACGATATGGGTAAGCATGAAATAAAAAAAAAGAAATCGTTCCATTCCAAACAAATCAAATAGAAAATGCAAAAATAATAAAATAAATCCGAAATTCGGAAATATTTGATTTGTTCTTCTTTCATTCATCAAATAACAAAGATGCTTTTGATTTTGTGAGTTCATTTGTTATTTTCAAAGACAAAATCTTCTTTGATTTTCTACAAACTGGATAGAAATATTTTTAAATACCGCCTCTTTAGATATTGGGATATGCATTTCGAAAATATTAGACTTGAATTATATTTAATACCTCTATAGCTTTTAAAAATGGTTATCAAAAATATTTGAATATATAAAATTCATTGGATTTTGCTTTTTAACTTAATGAGTTTATGTTTTAGAAAAAAAAAGATGAATGACTTGGAATTTTCGTTTGGAATTTGAAACGCACAATTTAGGTGAAAAAAAAAACTACAAAACTATATTTTAATATTCAAATATTTATTTTGTTGAGAATAAATAATAAATGAAAATTTTTTGGCATGCTATTAATGAAAGAGAATCCTACAATTCACAATTATTTCGCCTTATTTTTCATCTCCAAACAAAGTGACGACTATGTCATGATGTGGGAAATGAAGAAATGCAACAAATTTTTTGTTGAAAAGAAAGAATGCATGCTTTTAGTTCGTAACCAACACGAGATATTTTACCCCAGAATTATTTGCATAAAAACACCTTAAGGGCCACGCCGATATGCCGATGATTAATTCTTTTCTTTTGAGTCCGAAGTCTACACAGATGTTCTTGACTTTTAGACTTGAAGATGTTCACCGAGTTTTAAAAAACGTATGAGTCCTAGAATACATGCCTTTTTAATATTTATTATACAAAAAAGTGTTTTGAATAATTGTATGCAATAAAAAAATATTTAAATATTTTTAATTAGTTTTTTTGTGAGACTTAAAAATATTAAACTATACAAAATGGCAATATTATGAGTTAAACAATATCTAATTGACACACATCACATTATAATAGTTTCTGCTATAAAAATAAAAACCTATAAAATTTTTAAAAGTCTAAAAATGTTTCACTGGTATTTTTAATGTTAGAACCCTTTTAACAATAGTCATCATGATATATATTTTTTTCAAGTATCTTGATTAAATCTTTTTCTTTTATCGTCATTGTCATTTTATCGGTCTTTTGAATAGTAGAGATACAATATTTTGAAAAGGAAATTTAACTGCATTTATCAATAGAAAGCATTTTTTCGCTTCATACCATTCTTTGTAATTTCAGTCACAGTAGTCTGTACGGAGAATTTAGCTGATCGAGTAAGAACTGATCCAGAATTCAGATGATCGAATTTAGTAACTGAATGTGCAGAAAAAATTTAGCTACCTCGTAAATGGGGATGAGATGCTTCCGACATGGTAATTAGATCCCGCCAACCTGGTGGGCACAATAAAGGTGCGGTATCTGGCTCCTCTCATTAATGCCGGAACGTACTTTCAACGGGAAGGGTTGGGGCCGGTGATGGCCCTTGGGACCCAACCATAGTTCCCGCCAGTGCTGCAGTAGCGGCGGTTCAGTCCTTCAGCATTTATTTCCAAGTGACTTCGCACGAAAAGGAGAGTTAGTAACTTGACTTACTCGAACAGAAAATTCAGTTGTGATCGCTATTAGAAATGTTTAATATACTATTTACAATATGGTAGTTTTTGTGCTTTATAGAAGGAAATTGAGAGGCTGGGGCTGTATACCTTATATTGTTTGTGCAGAAACTTTGATAGATCTTCAATGTTATTTGCAATATTGCATATACCAAATTTCGTGTGTCCTAATTGCAGCTTTTTTGAGTTATGTTCACATATATAAATCGACAGGCTCTTAATCCTATTACTAACAGGATTGAAGATTTGAAGCGATCCTAGTTATAAAAATACTACAGGCTTGATTTCTATCACCTAGCTATTTACATTTTTGAGTTTTTCTTGTATTCATGGACATGGCAGAATAAATTTCTAAAATTCAATAGGATCAGTAAAATAGATGAAGTAACGAGCAATCAAATTTTACTCTTATAGCTTATTGCATTTTTGAGGTCACAAACACTATTATAACAAATGGGATGGTTCACCCCAAAAGTTTCTCACATACTTTTTAATAAAGATAATATCCCAGTGAAAACCTTGCTTGACACTGGCTTACAATTGTTAGTAAAAATTAATCTTTGGAATGAATTAAATTGTTTTACTAAATCTATTTGTGCAATTATTGGCGAGTGTTTTGGAGATTACCCTCTCGGATGCGTTCAGACATTTCCAAAAAGCGAATTTATGATTAAAATCCGTTTTTCTTAACCTATTGAAAAACAATCGGTTGAGAAAAATATGTCAAGAAAAAATTACACTTGTGATCACAAAATCCATACCAAAATTGATATAATTAATTCATTTGCGTGTTTGAGCTATCGCTCTTACATGTTTCAGAAATTACAAAGCGACAGACAGCCAATCCTTTGTTGTATTTGGCTCAAACTCTGATAAATATCTAGGGGCCGTGGTGGCCTGGTGGTAAAGTCTCGGCTTTGAAACCGAAGGGTTTCAGGTTCGACACTCGATTCCACCGAAGATCCGTAGTGTGAGGGAGTCTGTTGCACGTTAAATCTGTCAGGACAAACGTCCTCCCGCTGGTTGGCGTGGTGTGGAGAGGGGGGTGCCAGTTCAGGTGTCATCCTCGTCATCTGACCGTGGCTCAAAATTACGAGGTCCGTCCCAAAATAGACCTCGTGCTGCTTTGAAACGGGATGTTAATATAACTAAACTAAACTGATAAATATCTAAATCTATAGATGTTAAATCTGTGCATCGAATTTTATCTGTCTCTCTTTGTTCGGTAATTATCGTGTTAAATTATATTCAGACAGATGGATTATCTCCGAACAGACTTTATTCAACCTTTGATATAAATCGGCGAATTTGGTGTAAAGACCGTACATCAAATTTCAACCGTCAAAATGTGTTTGTGTTATGTTTGTCAGAGGCAGACATATATTTTCTAAATATGGGCTTCTTCAATTCAGGGTGAATCAAAACTAGAGATTCATCATAATCTCGAATTCAAATGTTTTGATGATTTCTATATTTTCTCTATATTTCATTATGAGTAAACACATTTTCAGGCCTTAAATAGACTTCAAACTTGGAGATATATCAAAATCTCTCCGTTTTAGAAGATTGCAGCCCTTTCTTTTCGTATATTTCAACAACAAGAAAGCGAAATAAAAGAATAGCAGAAATGCTAATTTTCATTGTCTTTATTGTCTATCCATCATCCTGTTTATGGGAACAGAAATTAACTATTATTTACTCTGACTAGCAGAAATTACTTGCGGTAATCCATTGTCCCACGACAGCCACATCTTCAGAAGTTCAGCAGGCGCGTGGGCGGCATCGATTCTGCTTATTCATTGAGTAAACGCTTTCAGCACGTAGACCTTTCTTCAGGATAACGAGATTGAAACCTCCCCCCCCCCTTATTCCTTAAGAGGATTGCGTGAGAAGCTGGTCAACACATCGATCTCGGTGGTCCTGCGTGAACATTCCTCGCCCAGAAGATTGAGAAAGTAAATGTTGGGAAGGGGAAGGCTCGTTAAGCCGGATTGGGATGATGAATGATCTGAATGAGACGAATTGATCTAGATTGTGTCCAAACGGGGAGATGCTTTGAAGGAGGCGTTGAATAAAAAAAGACCCTGCATGGCTATGAAGAAGATAGTTAAAAAATATGTTGCTATCTGTAGCACAAAGAATATGTTATAATCATTGTTTTTGAAGACCACGAGTTTTGCATTAAGAGTACATGAGAATTCCTGCTCTGTACATGATAGTATGGAATTACAATTAATTGTGTAATATCACAATAATTTTTTAATGAAAAAGCTAGGATTATAACTATAATAACAAAAGACTACTCCGTCTCACACTAAAACACTCGCATAAATCTGAATGATCGGGATACCACAGCAGCATTATTGGGGACTATGGTCATGTTCTAAGGCCCTCATTTGGTCACAGTCCTCTAAGAGGAACGTACCATAATTGGTAAATAACCAATCCTAACCCATTTCTATAACCATCTGGGCTACGAGACCCAAACAAGATGCTAGAAACCACTCATTTTCATTCATAAAAGGCCTACTGAACGAGTCATGAGGGCCATTACCCGCCACGGTGCAGTCCTTTCCTCTGAAGGCACATGCCGTCATCGACAAAGGAGGACTATTTCTATACCAATTCTGTATTCTATTCCTTCTATATTCTATTCTAGGGTGGAAAGAATAAACATCTTGTTGGAAACTCCTCATCCTAATTTATGGGGTGCCTGCCAGTTGAGTCCTCAGAACTCTTACCAGTTAAGGTATAATCTTTCCTGTAGGAGGCATGTGTTGTCAAAGGTACGGGGTATCCAACTCTACACTGTTTCTATACCCTCTAGGGTGGAGAGAACCAAGCATCAAAGCTTGGAACTTTTCATCCTTCGTTTTTGGAGTGGCTCTCTGAGGAGTACTAAGAATTCTTACTGGTCACAGTACACCTACCATACGCTGTTCTCACTAGGAGATAGAATGATTTTACACAATTTCTGTCCCTCTAGGGAAGCAAGAATTAAACAGCATGATTTAAACTTCTCATCCTCATTTATCAGGTACGTGGTTGAATACTGAAAAATCTCACCGGTTACGGTACAATCTACCGCAGGAGGCACGTGATTGCAGCAGTAGAGGTTAACCAACCTTACACCATTTCTATATACACTAGGGGGGTGAGAACCAAACACCAGGCCGAAAAATCCTTATCCTCATTTACGGAGGGGGGAGGCACTCGGTGAGTCTGATTTTAAGTGTAGCAATTATTTACCCTAGAGATGTTGGATCTCAAAACAAACGCCTTCTGTTTTTTTTACTGTAATATAATTTATTAAGATATTTTAATGATTAAGAACATACTAATACTCAGGTCTCTGCTACTTTTGTATCACAATTTTTCTGAGAATGAAATTCGTTTTCTATATTTTGAAGAAGTTTCATAGTTCAAGTATCGTTTAAGTGATATTTAATCTGAAAATTGCTTTGAATAGTGGATTTTTTTTTAATACGATATCTTTTTTAATAAGGCAAATTTTCTATAATTGTGTAATATCGTTAAAAATTTTGTATGTTGTTAGTGCTTGATTTAGATGTCATTTTAATTTATTCGGTAAGCTTGAAACCAGTTTAAGTAGTAAAAATGAAATATATGACTGCAAATTTTAAGTTATAATGTGAGGATACTATTTTTAATTTTTGAATCATTATTTGTCTTTATTTAAGTTATTACTAGTTTTAACTGATTTGGAACAATCACGAGGCTTATATATATATATATATATATATATATATGCTATAATTAAATGATAAACTATTTACTAATAAATTCTTAAACATATTAATTTATATAGAATTTGGTTGAAAACAATACTTTTGTAAACCAAAAATTATTTTCAAATTTCTAAGATAAAAAACAGTTAATTAATTGAATAATTTTAGAATAGGATTCAATTTCATCAGTGTTTCCCACTTAAGAATGAATGAATTGATATTTCCCCATCGATGGAAAGAGAAAATACTTTTATCAAAACTGTTATTAAACGTTGGAAGGTTTTTTGAATATATTTTAAAAATTAAATTAGTTAATTTCCCCCAAAAAAATTATATTCCATGAAAATAACACCCACGTTGTCATAGTTCTAAATCAATCATTTAAAAAAGCATCTGCTGTCAAAGACGCATGCGTAATAATAATTCAATACTAGTAAAAGCAGGTAAATTTTTTAAAAAAAGCATCTGATTTCAAAGAAGCACGCATAATAATAATGCAATACTGGTAGAAGCAGGTAAACAAATATATAAGATAAAAAGACGATGATGAATATAACCATTTATGCTTTATTCATTTCGTACTTAATTTCAAGCTTCAATTATTCAAAAACCCCTAACGAAAAAAACATCATGGTCTCAAATGATTATAAAATCAGATGGATATATTTCAGAGCTCTAAATTCTTGATAATTTTTAACCATGAAGAAGTTTTCAGCATTGCTCTTCTTTCTTTCATTGAATATCAAAGACTTAATTCATCTTGCGAGAGCTTTATTGTTGTTCTCAAAACCAAGACTTGTTTTGGTCTGTATAGAGATACTTTAAGCAGCAACACAACAGATACTGTTCTATATGAATTTAAAATATTAGACTGGAAATATATCAAAATTATCCGAGACATTTTTAAAAGGTTACCTTAAATATTTTAAAATATGAAAAGGTTTGAATTTAATTTTTCCACTTAATACGTTTATATCTTATTAAAAAATTGAAAGACTTGTTTCGAATTTGAAACAGATGCACAATTTAGGAATGTAAAAATTATATAATCAAATTTTACTACTGAAATAGTCATTTTAGAGAGTTGACAAATATTTAATGGAAATGGTTTAAAGCTTATGCTGTGAATTGAACTTTTTATTTTTTAGTCTGGCATACGTTCAATAAAAATCTGTCGTAATGCTCTACAAAGCAGACTGCTGGACAATAATTAACAAATTTGGCAGCAGTTATTTAATATAATAGCTTCCAAAATCTGAATTAAATATGTAATTATTTGAAAATTAATCGAAGTTTAAAGTTTTTGTCGCTTCCATGTATATTATTGAAGAAATCTTTTATATTTTAAATACTTATTTCTTACTTTTAATCATTAAAATAGCTTATTAATGATATCAATTTTATTTTTATGTGATCCTTCTGATTTTATTTTTTATATGACAGTTTGAAACTCATTTTGCAGCAGTGCTTTTTTGTTGTAAGAAATTCAAACTAACTCTATTATTTCATAAATCTTTCATTCGTGAGCTTATGCTAATGTTGCCAAATTACGTCCTTTGGGCATTAATTCTAAAGCAGAATATTATCGTTTTCCCTTTAACAAATGGTAATGTTTTCATGTTGGAATTCTTTCTGTAAATTGCGCGATGTTTATTATGATTTCACCAGCAAATGGCAATCGAAAAATATAGGCAGATGAATCATGCACAGAAACTCAGTATTTTGGAATAAAGGATTTTAAAATTTCCGATATTTCCTAGTTTCGTTTCAACCATTTGTTTTTCCAGGGGAGAATTAGTCATCAGTTTTGAATTGTATTATTAAATTCTCTGCATTACATTTGAGCTTTGTTCTTTGGTTGTGTTTAAAAACGAATGTCAGATATTTTTTCTTTGACATCATTTTTCTACAATGGTTCTTTATGCATTTGGAAATTTATAAGTAAATATTTAAAAAATTTAAATGAGTTTTAAATTTTTTTTTAAAACTCTATTCACTAAGGGTAAAACTATTTTTTACATTTTTCACAATTCTATTTACTTTTTAAGAAAAATTCGATTGGTTGCTATAAATTAAAAAATTCTAATTTCCCTACCTTAAAATTTAAGACGAAACAACTCATGTTGACTCACAATGGTACAACTATTCTTGTAGTTGACAATGTTACTGGTGATTGACCATTTCTATAACATAGTAGCCATTTACCTGGTTATACAGTAGTAAAAAGGATCCGCATTTGACGGTCCGTATGCATTTAACTATGTGTGGGCGAACGGTGACGTTACATCTGGACAGAACTTGTTTTGTATTCATTGTTTTAATAAATATGTGAACAGTCGGACTTCCTCTGAACAGATTTTACTCAAAATTTGATAGAAATCTGAAGATAGAATTTGCTGAAAAGATAGTATTCCAAATTTTAACCATCCAGCTCAAATTGTTTTTGAGTTATCTTTGTCACAGACATACAGAAGGAAATTAAAAAAAAAATGTTTTGACTCAAGAAGTTTTAAAACTTGGAGATTCATTAAAATCTCAAATCTCAAATTTTTTAAACTTTACTACTCTTTTTGTGCTATATATACAAGATAAGTAACGAAAGCTAAACTAAATTTTACTTAAAATAAAGATTTAGAAATATACATAAAAATTTGATGGAGTATATTTAAAGAACGTAATTAAAAACTCACTTTTCATAGAAATATGACGAAATACCAAAGCCCAATAAAACGGAAGAGATTTAAGTAAGTAAAAATAAAAATAGTATATCTTTAATTAGTGCAGCATTTTTATTTTAAAAAGTAGGAGACAGAAAAAATGCCAGAACTTTTGTTATATTTACGCTTTAATAGAAAATCAGTTTAAGTGCCATTTCTCACAGTTTTCAGTATATCCTAAAAAATCACATTATGAAAATAATTTGTCAGTGAAAATAATTGTGTGTTTTTTTACATCGCTGTTTTAAAAATCCTAAAATGGATATTTAGGATAGAATCTTGTTAATTAAGCCAAATAACTTTTTCCCTGAAATGAGATTATTTTGTTTCTGAGAGTACTTAGCTGTTGTTATGAGGAACACTAACAAAATGTTACCAACCTTTTTTAATAATTTTCATTACAAATCTGCAGCTCATGTTTAAGATTTACTTTTCTCTTTTTAGAAATACACTTCGAAGAATTTATAATTAAATCTTTACTTTTTTTGGACTCCGAGTGGAAATTAATTTTCTAAAAAAAAAAAAAAAAAAAGGAATAGTATTTTATCGTTTGCTCTTAATAGAACAGACGACATTTCGAAGTAATAGCAGTAATAATCTGAACTGATTAAAAATAAATCCTTAATGAATATTTCGTTTTAATTTTGAAACTCTTAATGTGTGCGAGCTTGTACAGAAAATTAAAGAAGAGATATTCATGAGATTATTGTTTCACTAGCTGAATGCGATGACCAGCTGGCTCATCAAAAATATTGGTTGCGTTTAATTTCAATATAATTTCTGACTCATTACTTGATGCCCCTAGTTTCTTCAACAAAGCATTTTTAAGACTCAAATTATGGTAAACATTAAAACCCGTGTTATTTTAATAACTTTTCCATGCGCTTATTATGCACTAGAAGAATTGTTATGCAGTCGACATTATGATGTCATTAAAAAACTCAAGCGCCTGATTGGCCTATTTAACATAACTTATTTTCTGTTACAGTGATGTAATTTCATTTTCTAATTCAGTATTCAAAAGGCTCACATAGTGTATATAATCTTTTTTAATTTTCAGCAATAAAAGGTCATGCCATTAGATACTTGATAACACTGGAAAAGATCTGAAAAAGTGAAACCTATGGTTGAACTTGTTGTTATTAATATCACCCCTCACAAATAAATAATTAAATGAAGATTCAGAAAAAAAATTATGCAACTAAATGAATAACATTAAAAGATTGATTTTAAAATTTCAAGTGATATAGTAATCACTTTTGCATAGAAATATTCCACAGATTATCAAAAAAAATTGCAGCGAGGTATAGATTTCTACAACCCATGCTACATTTAGCCAAATTCGACACATCCAATCTTATATAGCAAACACGCACGCACGCACGCACACACACACGCGCGCGCGCACACACACACACACACACACACACACACACACACACACACACACAC
>JAPMOQ010009158.1:46685-58166 GCA_026543055.1 Argiope trifasciata
TTATGGTTCTGGTTGCATTGTTTGCTCTAAGCCACCAAAGCTTTTTTACGGTTCTGCTTTTATATCTGCTCTTAGCTACCAATATATCTATCGTTCCAGTTGTGTGTTTATTCTCAGTAACCGAAGTTTTTTTCTGGTCCATTGATGTGCTTCTATCAGTCATCAAAGATTTCTCACGAAACCAGTCGTATGTTTACTCTCAGACACTGAAGCTTTTTTTCTTCAATAATATGGATATTTAAAGTCACAAAGATTTTTTTCTTCTGTTTTTCAGTTTTATGTCTAATTTTAGCCACCAAAGCATTTTTTTGTCATTTCAATAATATGCTTAATCCGCGCAATCAATATTTTCAACATTCCAATCATATATCTAGGCCTCACCCACTAAATCTTTATTTCCGTTTCAGTTGTATATCTGTTGTCAGCTACAACATAAAAGAAACATGCTGTTCTTATGCTATACAAAGCTGAAAAGTTTCAAAGATGCCTAATAATAGCACGCAACTTGCATTTAATTGTAATTATGCAATTTGGATAGTTAAATTTTTTAAAGAAAATAAAACTCTAAACATTACAAAAGAAAGTTACAGGAAGAAATGGATTGTAAAACTGAAACTAGCGATTAAAATTTGATTTTAAAAACAGCCTTTGACACAGAAAGCAATAAGTGCTGTTTTGAAAATATATATTAATAATTCTGATTGTGACATAATTTTAGTGCAGTGACGAGTGGTGCAATTAGAAACTTCAAACAAGAAAATAAGAAAATAAAATCTCTGAATTCGATTAGTTTGATTTCTATATATAAATTCAATATGGTCAGAAATAATTTACAGGGGCTAGCTATCTAATTTCAATCGATACGATCCTGGTACCAGTTTCAAATTCTTACAGTCCTTTTAATGAAGCCACCATCTTTGTGTACAACTGTTATCTAGCGATGTGGAAACCGTGGAATACCCGAATCAAAATTAGTTCTGCCGAAGGATCAGATAGAGTGGGTTATTGATTTAAGAATGTCTAGAACATTTCTGTAGTGAGAACTATGAAGTGGGTCCTTCTATATGGAATAAAATCATTAGAGTTGGAGCTTTATTTCGAATTGCTTAACTCCCAACTTGATTGAAAATCAAGGGTGAAAATCTCTTGAGATATGTCAGAGATTCTTGAATAAAAGTCCTTGATACTGCTTCAGGGATTTAACAACTTCAGTATCGCTGGAAACTATTTCCACTCTAAGTTAGTGACTTTACCGATATTCAAGCGTGTCATGATTGTACTAGCCACTTGACATAGGAATTTACTCAAATTCCTAATTAAATGACGAATTTAATAGCTTCCTAATTGGAATATTTACTAATATTTCTTTAATAACAATACGTTTCAAGTGACTTTTTTCATTTAAAATTCTTTAATACTTTTCAATTAATTGCAGATTAAAAATTAAAAATTCAATAACTCGATGCATACCTCAGACACGTCATTGTATGCGATGTGGGTAGTATCATATTCATATCAACAGAAATTAGATGTTTGAGATATTAAATTATTATAGGCAAAGTTGTTTCTATAAGCCAATACTTCACCCTTTCGACTTCTCCATTAAGTTGGATTATTAAAAAGAGCGAGTTCAGAGCCGGAAAGGAAAAAAATTGTCATAATGTTTTTGGTGCTATTTTAATAAGCCATTAATAGCCAATAAACATTGGTGATCACTTTGTCTCTTGGATATGTTATACGGCTGCAAATCGTAAGGTTGCGAGTTCGATTATTGGCGGAATTCAATATCCGCATTGGCGCTACACCACAATATAAACCGCTACATGTCTTTTTTTCATGCCGCAACTTCCATACTTTTCTGTTGGTTTGGATTTTCAATATCAGTTACCTACTATGATCTTGTTTAAATTTCAATATAATTTACCGACTTCTTCTTCTTGCATACAGCACTACTGAACGAAGCAGTATCGACAGGATTTGTTGTGGTCGACTGCTGAATAAGTATTATCCAGCCTTACATTGACCAAAAAGTCAAACTAACATTCCTTTCGGGGTAGTAAATAGTTGTTTTTCTCCCCATCTGCTCTCTCTCACTCTCTCTCTGGAATGAAACTATCAATCTTCAACATCATATCCTTCAGACTTTTGAGATGATCTGGTACCATCAGTACTGTACTTAAATCATTATTGACAATCTTCATTTCCTTCCTTAACTCTGAGATCTCCATACATTCCATTATGTAGTGGTAAACAGTACCAATTTCTCCACATATAACTTACCTACTATTCGCTTGCGACTATGTAATTTGTTGGGAATTTTAAATCCCAAGTTACTGCTTATTGTCTTTAATTTACCAAGATTCTAAAATTTTATGGTGGTAAAATACATTGTGAACAAGTATATAGTTGAGAGTCATCTTAGAAAGAGGTCAAAATTTTGCTTGACTTTTAATTAAATAAAATTATGATTAAAATTTTAAAAATAGATCTTCGAAGGGTACATTCTTCTAGTTCAAAATAATTATGAGCCATATTTGTGGTTCTGGTGAAAATAGTTTGTCATGTAAAGGGACAACGCATGCACACACAAACACATACACATCGTTATTAATAGTAAATTTTGCCAGTAGTCAAATGGCTGCAGTCAAAGTTAAATACATCATCATACGAATATTTCAGACTACTTCGATGAATGCTTTTATAGATATACTTATCGAAATGTCTCGCCTAGCTAATAAAGGGAACTTAAAATATTTTTAGAAATGCTTGGAAAAGGACTTTTCTTGTCACTGGAATCTTCATTCAATCAGAGAAAAGAATTAAAATGAAATAAAGTGTCTGGAGTATCAAACTAAGTTTACTCCAACACGAAATTATTCTTAACTGTCGCTAAGAACGAAATTATTCTTAACTGTCTCTAATCAGGTGATATAATTTCTATCATCAGTACTTAAAATCCATTATTCCATGCAATGTGTAATTTCATGACATAAGTAAAAATTTTATAAAATGAATGACAAATCATGATAAGTTATTTAAAAAAATTATGAAGAATTTTATGAAATAAATAAATTATACTTTGTACTGGTAACATATACACATTTTAATTCAAAATGCATGAATAAATATGTGTAAATGCTATTTCGTATATGATTTACACGCCGACATTGAATATTCACTACGAATTCTCTAGAACGCCATTCAAATTTTCTAAACGTCACTCAAATCCACAAGCTTTTGACTTAATTCCCCCCCCCCTCTCTACCAAAGTCCACCTGCACTCACCATCTTTGAGATTCTGTTTCACCCATCGTGCGAATATGCAAATGCGCTTGGAGAACTAACGGACCGTGAACGCATCCGATCCGCAAATGTTTTACGATGTAATGTATTAAGGCATTCCGCTAGCACATTTTGCAGATGACGTGTTGATTTAGTACGAGTGAAGTGTCATCCATTATCCAGAACCATAATTAAGACACCTTGGGATTAGGTATGTTGGACTGTTATAACGGGAGGTAAGTTTCCAGCAATAAAATTGAGAGATTTATATACATTTCGCCACATTTTACAAGAAAACTGTAATGGTATTATTCAAAAGTGAAGTTATGAGAATTGTCACGGAAATTTAGATAAAAGTACGACCGTGAATTCAGGATTCCCTTTCACAATTCAGAGGAACAAATGATTAATTTGCTTAAGGCGTTGCTTATCTTCATTATAGCTATGTATATAGAACTGCGTATTGTGGGTTCAACTAAATATGGTCATGGTATTCAATTATGTACTATTTTATCATGTACAAAATTAAATATGAAAACATGGATAAAGTTTGAAGCATAATACTAATATATATAAAAATTTTGAAGCATAGTATTAAAATATTTAAAAATTTTTGAAACATAGTGCATGGGAAAATTTTGAAAAATGTTATATGGAAAAAATTTGAAACTTAATATTAATACATGGGAATATTTTGAAATATAATATGTGGTAAAAATTTGAAGCATAATAATAATACATGGGGAAATTTTGAAGCATAATCTTAATGTATGGAAAAAAATTTGAAACATAATCTTTACGTATGGAAAAAAAAAAATTGAAACATAATCTTTACGTATGGAAAAAGTTTGAAACATAATATTAACGTAAGGAAAAATTATGAAACATATCATATAGCAGACTTCAGTGATAAGTCAATCAAACATTATATTATTTGCGATAATTTCAATTTTGTAATATTGCCCTTAATTTAATCCTGAAACTTTGATTTTTCGTACATTAAGGATTTTGTACATCAAGCTAGAAATATATAGATAAAAAAATGTGGACAAAAACTCAAATACGCTAAAGACATTATTTAAAATAAATTTTGAGCATAAAACAAAGAAAATTTAATGAATGTTTTTTTTTTAATTTAATAAATGTCAAGTTAAAGGTAAGTTTTAATGTTTAATAATTGGAAAAATGTTTGACCAAAAGGACTTTATAAAAACACTGAGAGTTAATTAAAAATTATTTATTATTTTGTTTAAGCAAAAATTTATTTTGGCAATTTCCTCAAATTATTCATGAACTATTTCAACAAATTATATAAAAAAGCAAATATATACAAGAGCATATTAATTACAAATATGAAATTTAATTACAAGTATTTAAAGTTTGAAATCAAGCAAAAGTTTCTTATTATGAAATATAAAAATTTATATGTAAGGAGAAAAACGTATTAGGAACAATTTACATCATCTATCTACGTAAAAAACATTGCATATCTAACACAGTTTTGAAATAAATGTAGCATTATAATCATAACATGAACAGGTAAAAAAACTGAAACATCCTTGAGCTGCAAAAATGAAATTCTTCACAGCATAAATTACTGACATAAATTTATAGCTATAACATGACTTTAATTCTTAAAATTAAAGAATTTCTGTTATCTTCTGAAATGCCAATTTAAAAAGAACTACAGATTAGAAAATTATGAATTCTCTTGAAGAGTTTATATAGAATAAATTTAATGCCATAATAAAATAATCACCGCATTTATGAATCTTCCCAAAAAATTAATATTCGTATACTATAAAATTCCTTGAAACATTTAATAACTTAAGAGAAGAAAAATCTTGATTTTAAAAAATTATTCTGATATATAATGATTCTGATTTTATTAAAAGAACAAAAACGATTTAGAAATATAATTAAATAATGAAATAATTTTGACTTGAAATACAGCTTGGATTTCAACTGTTTCATATTCTATTCAAAAATATTGTTAAAAAATTCTGTAAAAGTTTGGAAAAAATACGATAAAAATTTATAGCATTGAAAAAAATTTTTAGTACAATATTTTCCGTTGTTATCTGCCAATTGCACCCAAGTTTGTTTTATTAAAAAATATTAGTTTAAATTTCTATAAAAACGAAGTTTTGCATTCACACTTTTTCGAATGTATTTATATCAAATGTGGCAATATAAAAATGACTATGAGACAGTTTATATATGACGCATTACTATACGACATAAGGCAACTATAAAAAGTGTATTAAATACGAATAGTTTTTAACTCAAAAAAGGTCATAAGAAAATTTCATAAGATAAAAACAATTTTATAAAAACATTTTGAAAGCTTTAATTGAACATTTTCTAAACTTTGTTAGAAAATTAGGCACTTCATTGTCTTATCTGTTTATAAAGAGTTTTACTCTTTACACGCTAGTTTGAATATACGTGCTTATGAAATGCAACTATAAAATTATTTTTCCACCAAAATTTCATTCAATGTTAGATAAATAAGTACTACTGTCGCAAGAGTCACCTTAGAAAGAAATCCTTTGACGTGCGATTTTAAATTTTATCTTATACTATAATACGAGGAATGGTTGCCAAGTCAAAAATCGCCCCAGAATTAATAAACTTCGGTAAACTTGGGGTCTGGGGTTTTTGGCCACGAGGAATCGATTGGCGCCGGTTTTGAAGCGCTAAGGTCGAGCAGTTCGGAGTTACAGATAGGATATTTTCAAACTTTATTAGTTCGCCATAATGGCTAATAGGTTTCAAGCGGTAACGTGCTGCCATCTATAGCCAATATGGCGAACTAATAATGTTTCCAGAAAATGATCCGGAACTCAAGGAACTGATCTCGAAATGGATGATCCATAACCCGTGTGGTGATATGAACCCAAGCGCTCCGTGCATGGTCAGCAAACATGGAAGTGCAGATGGGGATTTCCAATGGAACATCAAGACATGACATCGCTGGTGGACGATGAAAAGCCGAGGTTTAACCGGTTATCTTTTCACCAATGGTTTCACAAATTTTCTTATGGCATGTATTGTTTTGATAAATCACAATTGAAAATTTAAATCTTCGAGTTAGCTTCGATACCTGTTTTCTCCGAGCGGAGCTCGGTCACCCGCTGGTACTTGCAAATGTGAGCTCTAATTAAATGTAAAAAAACAACAACAGAACAATTATTAGAGCTCGTATTTTAATGCATTACAAAATAAAAAGATAAAAAGCTAATATTCATTCTATGCATTTCCCACTTTAAAGAAAGATAAATGCAACGAAATATTTTATCTGCTGAAAAAAAATTACATTGATAACTTGGAATTGACCTTTTTATTTTATCAAACAATGAAAGTATTTCTTTCTTTATTTTACTTTGCTCTTAGAAGACCGAAATAATATTTAATTCCCTATTATTTGTTAAGATTCCGAAACCCATTCAGAATGAACATTAAGCCCAAAACATTTTATCTTTCTCTGTGTCGTGAAGGTCTTTGAGTCAGACCAAGGAATTAATCCATAAATTGCATTTTTTTAAGACATCTGAGTATGGTTAAGTGTACCTTCTCCAATTGAGACATAAATCTTTCTTTTAGAAGGCAATTTTCCTTCTCATTGATTGGATTTTGGTCATCAAATATCTGCAACATAACGCTATTTGCAATTTGTCTTGGTAAACCTAGCTTAAATTGATTCTGAAGAAAATTGAAAGAAAATTAAGAAATATAATTCTGAAAAAAATTAAGCCAAATAAATTTTTTCCTGAAATGAGATTTTTTTTTTGTTTCTGAGCGTACTAAATTGTTGTTATGAGGAGCACTAACGAAATGCTATCACACTTTTTAAAAAAATGTTCATTACAAATCTACAGCTTATTTTTAAGATTTACTTTTTCTTTTTAGAAATACACTTTTAAGAATTTATCAGGAAATCTTTTGTTATTTTAGATTCCAATTGGAAATTAATTAACTAAAAAAAGAATAATATTTTATAGTTTACTCTTAATGGAACAGACAACATTTCGAAGTGATAGCTGTAATAATCTGAACAAATTAAAAATCAATCCTTAACGAATACTTCGTTTTAATTTTGAAACTCTTAATGAGTACGAAACTTATACAGAAAATGAAAGAAGGGATATTTATGAGATTATTGTTTCATTAGCTGAATGTGATGACCAACTGGTTCATCGAAAAATTGGTTGCGTTTAATTTCAATAAAATCTCTGATTCATTACTTGATGCTCATAGTTTAGTCAACAAAGCATTTTTGAGGCTCAGATTATGGTAAACAGTAAAAACCGTGTTATTTTAATAGCTTTTCCATGCGCTTATTATGCACTAGAAGAATTGTTATGCAGTCGACATTATGATGTCATTAAAAAACTCAAGCGCATTGATTAACCTATTTAAAATAACTTATTTTCTCTTATTGTAATGTAATTTCAGTTTCTAAATCAGTATTCAAAATAATCACATAGCGCATATAATCTTTTTTAATTTTCAGCCATAAAAAGTCCTGCCATTAAATACTTGGTAACACCGGAAAAGATCTAAAAAAGTGAAACCTATCTTTGAACTTGTTGTTATTAATATCCCCGCGCTCAAATAAATAATTAAATAAAGATTTAGAAAAAAAAATTATGCAACTAAATTAATAACATTAAAAGATTGATTTTAAAATTACAAGAGATATAATAATCACTTTTGCGTAGAAATATGTCCACAGGTTAACAAAAAAGCTGCTACGAGGTATGGTTTTCTACACTCCATATTACATTTAGCCAAATTCGATACATTCATTAGTATATAGCACGCACGCACACTCGCACACACACACACACACACACACACACACACACACACACACACACACACACACACACACACACACACACACACACACACACACACACACTTTGAAAGCTTTAATTGAATATTTTCTAAACTTTGTTAGAAAATTAGGCACTTCATTGTCTTATCTGTTTATAAAGAGTTTTACTCTTTACACGCTAGTTTGAATATACGTGCTTATGAAATGCAACTATAAAAATATTATTCCAACAATATTTCATTCAGTGTTAGATAAATAAGTACTACTTTCGCAAGAGTTACCTTAGAAAGAAATCTTTTGACGTGCGATTTTAAATTTTATTCTTGCAAATGTGAGCTCTAAGAATTAAATGTAAAAAAACAACAGAACAATTATTAGTGCTGAAATTTTAATGCATTATAAAATAAAAAGATAAAAAGCTAATATTCATTTTATGCATCTCCCACTTTAAAGAAAGATAAATGCAACCAAATATTTTATCTGCTGATAAAAATTACATTGATAACTTGGAATCGACTTCTTTTTATTTTATCAAACAAATGAAGGTATTTCTTTCTTTGCTCTTAGAAGACCGAAATAATATTTAATTCCCTATTATTTGTTAAGATCCCGAAACCCATTCAGAATGAACATTAAGCCCAAAACATTTTATCTTTCTCTGTGTCGTGAAGGTCTTTGAGTCAGACCGAAGAATTAATCCATAAATTGCCCATTTTTTAAGACATCTGAGTATGGTTAAGTATACCTCCCCCAATTGAGATATAAATCTTTCTTTTAGAAGGCAATTTTCCCTCTCATTGATTGGATTTTGGTCATCAAATATCTGCAACATAAAGCCATTTGCAATTTGTCTTGGTAAACCTAGCTTAAATTGGTTCTGAAGAAAATTGTATCCTAATTGCTCTTCCATCTCAAAGGATATAAAAATTTGCTTTTATTTTAAATTGATATTTCTCCCCTGGTGAGTGTGCAGGGAATTAATACAGCTTACCTTTTACTTATATTTCTAGAAACGTAAGCTAAAAAGTTATCTGTGTCTTCGCGATTGGGAACAGAGTTTTCACCTAGGAAAGAAAATGTTCATTGTTTTCTTTCTTGCTTTCGACTTTTCAGATTGCATCGTTTATTTTATTTTGTGTCGATTGACTTTGTTTCTTAGTTTTTTTTCCTTATGTGGAACAGATAGAGTCAAATTTATTGAAATTGCTGTGAAAGGAAAACTTTTTTTCTAAGGTTCTAAAGATCTAAAGTTTTTAAAGATCATTTGAAAAGAAGGTTAAAGAAGATTGAAGAAGGGCAATAAGGGCAGGTGTGAGTAGTACTACTTCCTTGAACTATTTCCCAAATATAAAAAGTTACAGAATTTTCTGTTTAGCAAGCGAAGAATACCATATATCTGGAATATAGCCAGAACCAGTTTTAATCCCTTCAAATACTCCCATCTCAAGCCTTTAGTTTTTTAATAGACATTCAAAATAGTTCAAGCAGTTTTTGTCGAGTATTATACAGTTTCACCGTAGGAACGTTACATTACGACCACTCTCTGTTAATAACAATAGGCTAGCCTAGGAACAAAAATACTGCGCTTGCGTGTTTGATGTTGGAGTATATAAAACAACTATGCATTATCTTTCCAAACTTAGAGAGTATAGTGGAAACTTTATAAGTCAGATAACATCCTCAAGGCTGAGTCATCACTTTTGTCTTGTGGTCATGTTATCTGTCTCCTAACTTTACGGACACGAGTTCGATGCTCACCTATCTCCAGGTTATCTGGCTTATAAAGTTCCCACTACACGAGATTATCGGAAGAATGGGAAAAGCAGTGATTTATCAGGCTTAGATAAATGTGAAATCGCTATGGCTCAGCGACTGTGAACATCAATATCAAAAATGTCGTTCTTAATGGGCTGTTCACGTTCAGTTATTGTGAGCACTATCTAATGTGGTGTAATGCAAATTATCGACCATCTGTGTGTCGTCCAGGGCGCATTGATTTCAAAAGAGAGGAGAGATTTCTATGCAGTGCTTTTGCATAGAAGAGTATTCGCTTTGCTACTACCAGAGACATCAACCAAATCACCGCCAGATACAACAATGGCAACCCAGACAATGTTTCTCTACACACTGTGTAGTATTGCATATGGGCCTAAGTACCCAGATGCTGATGCATATCCCTGCACTGATGGCACATCACCAACAGCTGCATATGCAGAGGGTAAAAAAACATCGAAATTGAACATTAGAAGAATGGAAGACGATTGCAAGGTTCTACGTATCGCGTTTTCTAATCCATCACATTGACGGGCTAGGGTGAATAACCTGATTTCCGAAGGAAACTCTGACTCTCTGAAGGACAATTGGACAGAGACTAGCCGGAGGCGGTGGTATTATGGTGCGGTTAATGTTTTCTTGGAGCACATTAATACCCATAATCCCCATAGAACAAATCCTAGCGACTGTGCGCTACGTGTGCGCAGATCGGATTTACAGATTCATGACAAAAGTATTCATGGTGCATTATCCTGGAAGTGTTTATCAACAGGATAATGCACCATGTCAAAACGATCGAATCATCAGGCAGAAGTTCGAGGAACATTCCAATGATTTTCAAATCATGTCTTGGCCTCCAAATTCACCTGCCATCAATTCCATAGAGCATTTGAAGTCTGGTCCCGAAAAACCAAATTTGTCTTGCTACGCTATCCCCTCGCAATATGAGGGTAATTTTAGGACCAGTTGGTGAGCTCTTTGTATTAGATACCTCAGACTACCTGTCAGAACATAGTGGAGTCATTGCCTCGTCATGTTCTGACATTTTTCGGGGCTAACGATGGCCCTACATGCTATTAACAAGGTGGTCGTAATGTAATGGCTTTTCTGTGTATACTCAATGAATTCTTTTTTGATGTTCATACAATCAATTCAGAAGGGAGTGCTAAAGTTGTTTTCAAGATTTGCTGAAACATAAACTTCCAGGTCTTTGAAATCTATGACTACTTTATCAAGATAATGTTCCGATTCATTAATATCTCCTAGCGCCAAATTAATCGAAACTTCTTATTCAGGTATTTCCACTTTCAACTTATTCTCCTGATATTGCCTGAAGTGAATTTTTCTTTGGAAGAAGAATTTGCTTCAGGAACAACAATTCTCAAGTTGATAAAAATAGCAAAGGCCATGAACAAACGGGATGATTTGGCAAAATGGTTTCACAAGTCGCATTTATGTATTAGGGCAAAGGATGAGAAAAATCATTGTTTCTTAGAGAAAACTGTCTTTTATACTTCTCAATATAACTGTTCTAAAATAAAAAAAATAATGATTTGTAGGTAAACTCGCATTAGTTTTTTTAC